>JAHPZR010038860.1:5000-12500 GCA_019787425.1 Platygyra sinensis | reverse complement strand
AATGTTGAACTTGACTGGCAAAGTCCGACATTGCGTTACAGATGATTTATCATAGTTCACACTGTTGGACATTTTAATGAAATATCAGAAGTCGATATATATCACTAACGAAGTCTAAATTTACCAAACTTGGTATTGACAACACGAAATGTGAAGTTGACCTGAAAACTTGGTTTTAGCGACGTAAATGAAGAGTTGATTGTTGAAGTTGGAAGTTGATTTGTATTTACCGACATTCGTGCTGTTAAGTTCGAAGTTGATTTACGCGAATATTAAAGTTGACATTGACAACACTCCGTTGTCCGATGTGGGTACAGTTGGATGTTGGCGTTAGCAACTTTGATTTTGTGGCGGGAGCAATGGGCACGCCATATTATGCAAATAAGGAAAGTGATGACATGATATGTGGTTTCACTAAAACAGTACAACACTCAATCAAGATTATATAAATATTAAAGCAATGTTCTTTAAAACTTGGCACCAAAAATGTACATCACAAAAGAAACAAAATGCCACCCATGGCGCTGTTGTCATGACAACAGTTATGCCACTGGTCCTGTTTCAATTAAGACTAAAATTCCCAGATTTCATCTAAACAAGGATCATCCACTCCCAACAATCTAATGGGGATCTCTAAGGCAATATGAGAACCATGTGTGTTCTGAAAGACCATTTGTCCCACTGTTAAAGGTTGCAAATGGGGATATTATGTTCACAGAAAGAGACTGGAGCCAAGAGTTTCCATGACAACACAATAGGTGTCATTTTATTTCTTTTGGGATGTACAGTTGTCATGCAAAATTTGAGGAACACTGCTCTAATATTTCTGGAGATATTCTTGATTCAGTACTATTTATGACGTCATCAATTTTCTCATTTGCATAATTACACAAAATTTAGCTGAATTACAGAACCTATAGCCTGCAAGCAGGCTCATCTTAGAATCATGTGCGCAGGCGACGAAGAGCAAAGCGATCCGGCGAAAACGAGTCTGGTGAAGAGGTGCGTGGCCAGGGTCCGCAATAACCGAATAAGTTTTTTAACATTTTAAATGTAAATTATAATTTAAGGGGGTCTGGCACAAGCCTGATCATGCTGTCATATTTTAGCTTAGAATGCATGAACAAGTCATGGTCATATTTAACTACTAAGCTTTGGAATCATTTACGTCCTAGAATCAGGGTGTGTCTGGACTTAGCCGCTTTCAGGCGCGCATTGCAATCATTTAGGGCGCGGCTCTAACTTTACGGGATTGTTATGTATCTGGGGTGGGTGGGCTGGATGTTTCCTCTCTCTGGTGAGCATGCTGTTACATGACATACTCATGAATTTTCAGCTTACAAATTAGATATTATATGTAAATTAGATAATATATACCTTGTTGATATTTTTTATCTTATGCCATTAGTTTCTTATAGATCATTATTTGTAACAAGTTACACATTTACATTTAAACAAGCTTTCAGCTCCTAGGTGATATGTGGATGAACAAAGTTATTCTTCTTATTCAAAAACATGAATAAAATAATTATCGCTAAAAACAAAACAAGCTATTCCAAAAAGGAAAATGCCATTCTTCTTTACTTTGAAAAGCCTTTCAAATAAGCAGCAATAATTTATTTTTTACTTCATAGGCACTTTAAATAAAATTGTCACTTAAAAGTCCAAACCTCTACTATACCTTAAGAAAAAAAAAATTGACATAAAATAACTGTGATATCAAACTTAGTATGATGATGGCATTTTCCATGTCAAGCTGATATGTTTTAAAATATCAGGCATATACATGTAATCACTGAAAGCCTTAAGACACCACAGGATAAATTAAGTTAACTTGTTATTTTATTAAGTGCCCCAGTATAAATTTCATATGAATATTAATATTAATAATAACAATCATCATCATCATAATCATCATCGTCATCATCATCCCAGGTGACGACATGGTGAAATATAAGGAACTTGAGAAGGTAGAGAAATACTACGTTTAACTATTGAAAGATGAAATTGCAAAAGTCTGGCATGTGCAAAAGTCATTGTAGTGCCTGTTGTTACTGGGCCTTTGGAGCTGTATCAGTGAACTTTAAAGAGTACATGAAGCAAATTGGTGTGAAAGTGAGTTTGGGAGTCATCCAGAAAACAGCATTGCTGGGGACAGCAAAGATATCGATACTATAAAGAAAAGTGCTGTCCCTTTAAAAAGAAGGAAGTGAGAGACCTGGGATCCCTGTGACTTGTTGTAACCCGCTCCCAAGGACTATAAACCAGGCGGAATATCCTGCCTGAGTCTATAAGGAATGGACATAATAATAATAAAAAAAACAATAATGAAAAACTATAATTACTATAAATAATAAGAACTTTTCCACAATCCTTGTTGCTTTATTTTATTATTTGTAATTCTCCATAGATTTTAGTGGATTTACATTCCTTTGTAGATGGTTTGTGCAGTCACTGTCACTTAGGCCCATAGGCTCAGTGCTAATAGGCAACCTACATGTATACAGGCTCTTGTTTTTTAGCATACAGATATTTCAGAACTGCACAGTAATAATAACAACAACAACAGTATCTGTTTTGTTTATAGTTAGTGATGATTTCACTGATGCTTCCATCAATGTTTTGTTGCAGCTGACTGTTTTAGCATTCAGATGTGGATCAATGGAGCAATCTTGTAACATTAGACAGTACTAAAATGTCCAACAAGAGTTACTGGGAAAATCTCAACAAGAGTACATGCATATTTTAACTCAGCTAAGTGGTGATGTCCATGACCCTTCCATCAATGTTGTTTTTTGGCATCAAGGAGTACATCAGTGGTGTCAGTGGCTGATGAATAGAAAGGAAACAAAACATATTAAATAAAATTGTTCTAACTCACTGACATCTGCACAATCATTTTTTTCTGATTTCATGACATCCATGTGCTTATGCTCCATACATGTACTTAGCATTCAGCCTTAGTGAATGCTCAGTGACATAAGTTATGAATATTTTATAAAAATACTAGAAGGTTTATTATGGCCGTGATACATGTAAGTAAAAGTCTGCATACAGCCAATTGTGGCCCATCAGGCTGGAGCTTATCCCCAGGTTTCTATAGCATGAAGCGACTAGGAGTATTCTACCCACCCCCCCCTGGATAGGATGCTATTCCATTGCAGGGTTACCCCCCAGCATTAAGTTCACCGGTACCCATTTATACATTTGGTGAAAAGAGACAATGTGAGAGTAAAGTGTCTTGCCCAAGAACATAACACAATGTCCCCAGCCAGGGCTTGAACCCAGATGCTCGCTCCGAGTCGAGCACACTAACCATGAGGCCACTCACTGCCTGTGATAAATACTGCAGCAATAAGTACTGAACAGTAAGATTGATATAGGTATGCCTTTTTCAAATGGCACTGAAGCTGTAATGTCATGAAATCAGAAAAAATGATTGTGCAGATGTTAGTGAGTTAGGACAGTTTTATTTAATATGTTTTGTTTTCTTTCTATTCATCAGCCACTGACACCACTGATGTACTCCTTGATGCCAAAAACAACACTGATGGAAGGGTCATGGACATCACCACTTAGCTGAGTTAAAATATGCATGAACTCTTGTTGAGATTTTCCCAGTAACTCTTGTTGGACATTTTAGTACTGTCTAATGTTACAAGATTGCTCCATTGATCCACATCTGAATGCTAAAACAGTCAGCTGCAACAAAACATTGATGGAAGCACCGGTGAAATCATCACTAACTATAACAAAACAGATACTGTTGTTGTTGTTATTATCCTGCAGTTCTGAAATATCTGTATGCTAAAAAACAAGAGCCTGTATACGTGTAGGTTGCCTTAGAACTGAGCCTATGGGCCTAAGTGACAGTGACTGCACAAACCGTCTACAAAGGAATGTAAATCCACTAAAATCTATGGAGAATTACAAATAATAAAATAGAGCAACAAAGATTGTGGAAAAGTTCTTATTAATAGTAATTATAGTTTTTCATTATTGTTTATTATTATTATTATTATATTATTATTATTATTATTATATTATTATTATTATTATTATTATTATTATTATTATTATTATTATTATTATTATTATGTCCATTCCTTATAGAGTCAGGCAGGATATTTGACCTGGTTTATAGTCCTTGGGAGCGGGTTACAACAAGTCACATGGGTCCCAGGTCTCTCACTTCCTTCTTTTTAAAGGGACAGCACTTTTCTTAGCATCGATATCTTTGTTGTCCCCACTGCAATGCTGTTTTCTGGATGACTCCCAAACTCACTTTCACACCAATTTGCTTCATGTACCTCTTAAAGTTCACTGATACTGCTCCAAAGGCCCAGTAACAACAGGCACTACAATGACTTTTGCACATATGCCAGACTTTTGCAATTTCATCTTTCAATAGTTAGGCAACGTAGTATTCTCTACCTTCTCAAGTTCCTTATCTTTCACCATGTCGTCACCTGGATGATGATGATGATGATGATGATTATGATGATGATGATGATTATTATTAATATTAATATTCATATGCAAATTTATACTGGGGCACTTAATAAAATAATAAGTTAACTTAATTTATCCTGTGGTGTCTTAAGGCTTTCAGTGATTACATGTATATGCCTGATATTTTAAAACATATCAGCTTGACATGGAAAATGCCATCATCATACTAAGTTTGATATCACAGTTATTTTTTGTCAATATTTTTTTTTCCTTAAGGTATAGTAGAGGTTTGGACTTTTAAGTGACAATTTTATTTAAAGTGCCTATGAAGTAAAAAAAAAATTATTGCTGCTTATTTGAAAGGCTTTTCAAAGTAAAGAAGAATGGCGTTTTCCTTTTTGGAATAGCTTGTTTTGTTTTAGAGATAATTATCTTATTCATGTTTTTGAATAAGAAGAATAACTTTGTTCATCCACATATCACCTAGGAGCTGAAAGCTTGTTTAAATGTGAATGTGTAACTTGTTACAAATAATGATCTATAAGAAACTAAATGGCATAAGATAAAAAATATCAACAAGGTATATATTATCTAATTTACATATAATATATATCTAATTTGTAAGCTGAAAATTCATGAGTATGTCATGTAACAGCATGCTCACCAGAGAGAGGAAACATCCAGCCCACCCACCCCAGATACATAACAATCCCGTAAGTTAGAGCGCCCTAAATGATTGCAATGCGCGCCTGAAAGCGGCTAGGTCCAGACACACCCTGATTCTAGGACGTAAATGATTCCAAAGCTTAGTAGTTAAATATGACCATGACTTGTGCATGCATTCTAAGCTAAAAGATGACAGCATGATCAGGCTTGTGCCAGACCCCCTTAAATTATAATTTACATTTAAAATGTTAAAAAAACTATTCAGTTATTCCGGACCCTGGCCACGCACCTCTTCACCAGACTCCTTTTCGCCGGATCACTTTGCTCTTCGTCGCCTGCGCGCATGACTCTAAGATGAGCCTGCTTGCAGGCTATAGGTTCTGTAATTCAGCTAAATTTTGTGTAATTATGCAAATGAGAAAATTGATGACGTCATAAATAGTACTGAATCAAGAATATCTCCAGAAATATTAGAGCAGTGTTCCTCAAATTTTGCATAACAACTGTACATCCCAAAAGAAATAAAATGACACCTATTGTGTTGTCATGGAAACTCTTGGCTCCAGTCTCCTTCTGTGAACGTAATATCCCCATTTGCAACCTTTTAAAAGTGGGACAGAGGGTCTTTCAGAACACACATGGTTCTCATATTGCCTTAGAGATCCCCATTAGATTGTTGGGAGTGGATGATCCTTGTTTAGATGAAATCTGGGAATTTTAGTCTTAATTGAAACAGGACCAGTGGCATAACTGTTGTCATGACAACAGCGCCATGGGTGGCATTTTGTTTCTTTTGTGATGTACATTTTTGGTGCCAAGTTTTAAAGAGCATTGCTTTAATATTTATATAATCTTGATCGAGTGTTGCACTGTTTTAGTGAAACCACATATGATGTCACCACTTTCCTTATTTGCATAATATGGCGTTCCATCTCCGCCAAAAATCAAGTTGTAACGCAACATCCAACTTTACACATCGACAACGGAGTTTGTCATGTCAACTTTAATATTCGCGTAAATCAACTTCGAACTTAACAGCACAATGTCGGTAAATACAAATCAACTTCCAACTTCAACAATCAACTCTTCATTTTACGTCGCTAAAACCAAGTTTTCAGGTCAACTTCACATTTCGTGTTGTCAATACCAAGTTTGTAAATTTAGACTTCGTAGTGATATATATCGACTTCTGATATTTCATTAAAATGTCCAACAGTGTGAACCTATGATAAATCATCTGTAACGCAATGTCGGACTTTGCCAGGTCAAGTTCAACATTGTAACGTCATGTTCGTCTTTACATCCCAAAGTTGAATGTTAAGCTCTTTCCGCCGCAGCCCCAAACCCGCCAATAATTATGGGATAACAAAACTGACGTTATTTATTCTCGTAGCGTCACGCACGTTGTCGCGGTGTTCGGTTGCAGTTCTCAGGGATTGTCACGTTTCTCAACATTTAGTTCCTTAATTTACATATTAAATGAAGAACCAGAACAACGGCCACTGAATCACTTAGGAGATACGCTTCTCCAGGTAGCAAACTTCCTACCCTCTTGCAAAACAGCCAGAATAACCACTCAGAAGGTAAACCCGCTGAATATTTAGATCGAGTAAGCTACTGCATGCAGCTTGCATTCCTGTTTACCTCAGTGCACGTGGAGGGCCGTAGCCAGAAAAAAATATGATTGAGGCAATGCAGCGCCGTATCTACTAACAGGCCAACCGAGGCACTTGCCTCGTCATTTCTTTGGCTTTTGTTGTTTATAGTACCTAATAGAGAACTCAACCATGGACTGATTGGCTCAGTCATAAGTTATTCATAGACATTGCCTCAGTCAAATTTTTTTTCTGGCTACGGCCCTGCAATGTCAATGAAAAATTATGACTAAGGCACTGTCCGTGGTTAAACTACCACCTGTGTATATTTAGGGTGTTTATGATGACTACAAACAACAAAACCGAAAGAAATAACTGAGGCAAGTGCATCGCTTTGGCCTGTTACCAGTATGAACTACGGGCCCCGGAATAAAAACCTCGTGAAACTTAAAAGCCGCCATTTTGGATTTCAGCAAAAAGTTTTTTTTCCGTTTTGGTAATTTTACATTTAAGGACAATGAACTATTTGTTCTTGATTGTTTGTGTATATTTGTGTTGGGACACTGTAGACAGAAACTAATTCCTTTTAATTAATAGCTGCTACAATTTGTTCAACGTATGACACACAACCCACGCCCCTGCCCGCTTCCCCTGGACTTTTAGCTGATTTCTGAATGCCTCAGAAGCTGATATCGATCTTCCTAATCTGTAATCCTTGTGTTCTTCATTTACATTACATGTAAATATAGGAAAACGTGAAATACTTAACAATTACGTTCCAGGGCCG
>JAHPZR010038858.1:0-27927 GCA_019787425.1 Platygyra sinensis | reverse complement strand
GGTGTTTTAAAATATAGATAGGACCCTGTGCACACTCTGATTGGTCAAAAACCCATGTCTTATCAGAGTATAAAACATAGAAAAAGGGTGTTTTATTGTTTTGCGCATGTAAATTGTATATTTTAAATGTACTCCGGTCATTTGAGAACACTCGAGAAATGGAGAAAACACTCACCTGCGGCTCATGTTTTCTACATTTCCCTCTTTATCTCAAATGACCATCGTGTTTTATCGCAGTGCAATACACCGCTTAGGCTTCTTCATTTGTTAAATATAAAAGTTGGAATGTGGGGTGTATGGGGGTGTGACATGTCTTTGGAATTTTAATTAATAAAATAATATAAAATCCTGTACAGCAAGCTGATTTTAATTACACATCCAGCTGTATGATGATGACTGTTGTTGCTACACATGGTGGTGACATGCTGCACCCATACACTGCATGCATATTGACTGGTATCTGAAAACTAATGTACACATGTCTATTTATTAATGTTTGTGTTTTCAGGAGTATGACTACTCCCTTGACATGTGGAGTTTTGGCTGCATGCTGGCTAGTATGGTAAGAATTTAAAGTGACAAATGTATAAATTTCTTCTTGTAATATCTACAGTACATGTCAAGCTATATTGACGTGATGAGGGGACCGAGAGTAACAAAAAGCATCGTTTTCACATAGGGCATATTGTCTTGATACAATGCAAAATCATGGTTGTAAATGTTCTTGTCAATTTAACAGGCACATAGCAATGATCACCATGAGCTTGGCCCTTAATTGTGTAGTGTTTGTTAGGTTCCTGCTTAAATGTACACTTACTTTTCCCCTTCATCTCGGCTGGGACATAAGTCCACAATGATAGCCCACCACTGAACTTTGTCCCATTCTTTGGCATCTGCTCTACCACATGATACACATATTAGATCTTGACTATCTTTTCCTGTTTATGTTGTCCTGTTATTTAAAGGCAGAGAAGTGTACATGTATTCCATTGCCTTTTACAGATTTTCAGAAAAGAACCTTTCTTCCATGGACATGACAACTATGATCAAGTGAGTGTTTGCAACTTCTTGTGTTTTCTCTTTCTGTTATGTTTTGCCTTTAAGTACAGTCTTTCAGTTATGTTTAAAAGGTTTACTCTCCTCCACTTGCCCAATGTCTTTTCCTCTCTAAGAAATGAAATTCAGACTAACTGACTAAACAGGGCTCAAAGCTAATTTTTCAGTCCACTTGCAAAGTTTGGCTAGTAAGATTTTTTTCCACTAGCAAACTGGTGAGACCACTAGAAAATTGTTTTAAATGTTTGAGAGACATGGATGATTCTAACCCGCAAACGTTTGCCAGTGGATATTTTTCTCACTCGCAGCTTATAAAAATCACTCGCATTTTGCTAGGTTGCGATTGTTTTTATTTCAAGCCCTGACTAAAGGTGGTGCAACTGTGTAGTATTTGGTACAAAATAGGCAGAGCAGATTTTTTGAGTGCTGCTTGTAAATTGGCCTTCAGTCAACACCACATTAAAAGTGTGACAAACTGAAATCTTTTATAGTTGATGTACATTTGGTACATTAAATTTTGTACAGTCCATGTTACTTTAGAACCAACAATAAGCTACAGTATCAGATACACATAATATTATTATCCCTTTACTTCAGCTTGTCAGAATTGCCAAAGTTATAGGAACAGATGAGCTTTTTGAGTATGTCGAGAAGTACCATATAGAATTAGACCCAAGATTCAACGACATCTTAGGGAGGTGAGTTTTTGTTTATCAAGGTTTTTAACCTTAGTACAACCTACACTGTAGGAGACATTTATTTTAACATATTGTGTACATATGTACATGTAGATGTTTTGTACTACTTGTGAATTGTGTTGTGTTTTTGAAAAGATACATGTACTCTATGCTGTCTTACTGTAGCCAGATAGGTGTCCAGGGGTCCTATGGATGGCCACTTATAATTTAGAATTTTTTTTTCATTTTTTGTCTGTTGCCTCATAAATTGTTCATTTGAGCAGGCCCTATGGCACAATTTGGATGCCCACTTTTCAAATCCTGCCAAAAAGCCTGACTGTATGTACATACATGTACATGTAAAGTTGGTATATTTTAAATGAATATGTTAAAATGTGTGTTATGTTATCTTTTTCCTTATGGTGCTGGCTAACTGAAAACAAACATTTACGAAAAAGTATGTGTATAATGTTTAAATGCAGTATTACACAAGCTGCATGTAAGGCAAGGATAAATGTACTGCACGATTTGATATCTGAACATTACTGGTCAGTAAATATGAGTGTTAAATACCTGGTAATGTACACAGCTAAAGTTAAATACGTTATATGTGAAATATAATTTGGTATTTGAATAATAAGACTGTTGTTACATGTATATGTCGGTGTATGTTTTGAACGTTGTGTTTTTACTATAGACATTCAAGGAAAAGATGGGAAAGATTCACTCACTCGGAAAATGAACTTTTAGTAAGTCCTGAAGCAATTGACTTGCTGGACAAGCTTCTAAGATATGATATAGCGGTAAGTTGAAATTGAAATGCGCAATACAGGTGAATAACTCCTCTTTCTTTTCATTATCTTTTTTTAAAAAAATTATAAACCACTGCACTCCAATTCTCATTTCATAGTGATAAAATTAATTAAAGTTAGGTACCACTGACACTTCGTTAAGGAATAAGGTGTCTCACACCATAAGTTATTTTTGCTGCAATGAAGTGTTGATATATTAATTCAACAAGGTTCATTGACTAGGTATATTGTGCTTGTATGTGTAATAATGTTAATCGGGCCGATGTACCAAATCCTTGGAGATACAGCTCACAAGGAGCCTTTGTAGTTCTTGTTTGCTCAGTATCTGGGAGGTCATGGGTTGGAGACCTGCCAGGTCATGCACCAACTCCAAAAATTAAAGTATTTTACTTATTTCACAACATGTAGCTTTACAAGTGAATGTATTAATTTTGTGAAAATCGTGCTCAGGGTAATTAGTAGAGTGAGGTTAAATTTACCGTGCATTGTTACTGCTAGAAGATTTGATACACATGTACTTCTTGTTTACAGGAGCGCCTCACTGCAAGAGAAGCTATGGAGCATCCATATTTCCGTAAGTTGCTTTATTATTCATCTAAAAAATGAAAATATATTGTAAGAAAATTTTTAAAAAACAGAGAACTGGGTCCCCAAGTTTGTCTTTGCAGTGAATTGCAGAACAAATATGTTGAAGGTTTATTCAAAAGACAATGGTGAATACCTTGTCTTTAGAAACGTATACTGTATACAAATGTATAAACATGGCTTTGTATGTGGTTTGTTCGTGGTCAAATTGCTTATATACATTTATGTAAACCAGATAGACAAACATATAGGCTAGAGTTTTCTTTAATGTGCACCCATGTAGGTTGAGTTAAATAATGTTGGTTTAAGAAAAATGGACCTGTCTACCAAGCAGAAGTGTTTGTTTTTGGTGATAATGCTCTTGTAGGGGCAAGAGATTGTGAATCGAACTCTTTCAATTTGCAAGTTAGTCGATATTACATGTAACATCGACACTTCACCTTTTCAGATCCAGTGCTGAGACAGGAACAACAAAGACTGGCACAGACAGTAATCTCTCCAGTCCCCATGCAGTCTAGCGGCACACCAACTCAACAAATTGTTTCGCCTATTCCAGCTTCGCCAACGTCACCCCTGCCGAATTCAACCCCTGCATGACAAGATTATAACTGTAGTCATAGGGATATGGGTACATGGGCTTAACCTGGATCGTTTTCGATCGATAAGAAAAGGATAGTTTACCTCAATAGCTGCAATTTTTCAACAAGATTGTAACAGTATTAAAAAAGATGTGGTACATGGGCTTAACCTCCATCTTTTCTCACTGAGAAGAAATGATTTGCTAGCACGTACAAGTGCGCGCAGATAGGTGCAATTTTCAACAATATAGAGGCGAAATCGTATTTAAGGGGCTAGGTCAAGTTATTTTTGGCAATTCTAGGTGTTTTGCCTTTCTTGTTTAACAGTGGCAATAGTCTCACGAAAGTGTTTGAATACTGTAAGTTCTTGTAAAGAACAGATTAGATTTCTGTTTTTAAAAGACTATGTTGAATTCTGTTGCAGCCGTTTGCTTAGCGTTTCTGTTGTTTTTTTCATTGTAGTTGTTCGTATTTTTATAGTTTTCAGCTGTTTGATTTTAGACCAGTCATATTCTTTATACGATTTGCTTAAAGTGACGTGACCTAGGCACCTATGCAGTCACGCTTCGAGCTTGTCGCACAATCTTTCCTCGAGAGTGGTGTGCCCACGTGGGCGTAGTTGGAGTTCATTTGGCCCCTAAACGATAACACTTCAAACAGACAGACATGTATGCAATGTTTTAAATAACAAGCACAATGTTATTGAAAATGCTATCCTAAAGATAAATTTTCAAAGCATTGCCAAAAAACTCTAGTTATTTCTTTGTGTGCCTCCCCTGAAAGATACCTTGATGGAGGAAGAGTGGTATTTAGGCATCCTAAATGAGATTAAAACCTGTGATTTATGCTCGTAAGCGAGGCGGACTTCCCGACCTTTTTCCTTGGGGACTGTGAATACCCTCCTCCCCTATCCCACTCCCAGGGAAGGACCAGAGAGTGTCTGCATTCCAAGCCTTTGCAACTATTTGATTGTTCTGTAAAATAAAAAGTTCTTGTTGAAGTTGCATCAATTTGTCCTGTGGCAACATGTGGCGATGTTGTTAAAGTACCATTTTATTTTTACAAGCATATTTTAAATAAGATGTTTCATCCTCTTCCCTAACGTCCAGTGTGGGATAGGGAGGAGGGTAAAACACTTTCGTTTCAATATTTTGATTCAAAAAAGCCAACTTACAACATGTTATCCCACATTTCTTTGGAAACAGGGTTAATTACTGCGGGATGAGGTGGTGTTTGCAGATGTTACCGCTCTTAAGAATTTCCATAGTTGATACTCAGATTTTTGAGCGATGTAAATTATTGTTTTAGCAACAGTCGTATTAATGTGACTGTCATATAACTTGTAAAGTGTCCTTATTATCGACTCGTTTTCTTCTCTTGACATTGTTATTTACCACTCGGTGCTTGCAGCCTTCCAAGTGTTGTCGTGTTTGTGGAGACGAGAAAAGTGCACTGCACGGCGGAGGTCAGTGTGCTGTGATAGTCAGCCACTCGGTCTTTGTTCTTGTATGTTAATATCTTTGTAATATACATGTATTCTTGCAGAAGTAAGGCAGAACAGATCTTTGAACTTAGTGCTCTACGTTGCTGAGAATAAACAAAATGAGTGCTGTTATTAGCTGTGTTTTACCTATTCTCTCCTTTATTTAACGTTTTATTTGCATTTACAACTTTGCTAAGTATCTTTGTTCTTTACGTAAGCCCCACATCTCAGAGTTTTGTGCCACAGATACTTTCACGTTTGTTAAGGATATTCAAGATGCTGATTTCATTGAGATGTTTATGGTCTCGTAAGATGTTACTAGTCTCTAAAAATTATTGCTATTTCATGTCAAATTCTCCCGAGCGCAGCTGTAGGCACAAAACAATCACCTTTATTTGAAATTTAATCAAACGTGGGTAAGATGCTGTAAACAGCCTTAGTTTTGTGAGGGGTCTTAACGGGGTAAGGGGGATTGACTTTAAATCCCTTTTCCCAGCCTCGTTTTTCACTTACGTCCAGGTTTGACCCTAATTAGATGCAAGGCGAATTTTGACATCTAACACGAAGTGTCCCTTTAAAGGGGCTCAGTCACGGCATCCTGAGTTATTTTGAACATCGAAAAAATAAACGTTAAATTGAAGGAAACCTAAAAATAACACTTAATAAAGATAGAAAAACATCGAAGAGATAATAAACCATAAAGGAACAAGGATGGTTAAGGATGGAGAAGATTGACGCGGATTGCAAACAACCAATTTGAAAAGTTTAGCTAAGCTTTTCAAACGTGACTGAGCCCCTTTAAGTCTAAGCCTTTGCTACCTATTTTTAACAATGTTAGAGTAAAGGTTGCTGTTAATCCTTACTTGAGGAGCAGCATTTGGGGGACACTTTGTGACATTAATTTTCTGTATTCCGAGAAACAAGTGATGTCAGGAGCCCATCGGTGATGGGCTCCTGGTGATGTTAAAGTTGGGGAGAAGAGCAAGGGGACACTTCGTGACGCTTATTGAAATTCGCGTGCATCTAATTAGGGTCAAACCTAGACATCTCTCTAGTTTTTGCCCAAAATCCAGTCCTCTTTTAATGACCCAAATCGCGTTTTTCCAGGGAAAAAAAAATAGGCAAATCCGCCATCCTATTTTACCCCTTTCAGACCACCCCCACATACCATAAACTGATAAACGGGCGGGCCACTTGTAATTTGCCACGGGTGTATGGACTATGTGAGCTTTATGCTGCACTCGGTACAGCAATGACGTAACAAGCCAGGAGACTTCAGAGAACTTGATGTTGGGTCAAACACTCGTCACTATATATACCCAGCTGTGGCGACTTGATGGCGCCACTAAAGTTGTTGCCATCATCAGTTAAACAACCTTGTGGTAACTTCTACTTTGATTGACACATATACACGAGCCTTAACTTAAAAACTTGCACCCGCGGCGACATCGTTGTTTGAAGTCGGTCAGAAAAAAACCAATATGCTTTGAAAATAGATTCGCCTGCTCGTCAGTTGTGTGAGAACAGCTGTGCTCACGTACGCAAAAATATTAAATATTCGGTTTCTGCTGTTCCCGGCCAGTTTGAAACAAACTGGAGCACTCATCAGGATCTTTTGTTTACCAAAGGTGGGTGAAAAATACAATTTCTTTGGGTGAAGCAAGCATTCCCGTACGCATTGTCGTAGAAAGTACGCTTTTTACATTCAAGCTGCGCCAAAATTGAGTTGAAGAGCAAAAATTAAAAGAAAAAGAAGAATGTTTGATACTTAGGGTACTTAATTTTACCTAATCAAGACACAGCGATATAATAGGGAGCTTAAGCAACGCCGAGGACGACTCCTAGTAAAAAATGAGTTTACAAGCGAAATTCGGGATTATCTAGAGCTGTTCGGTACGCTAATGATATGCAACGACAGCATTCAAATCCCGGTTCAGATCCAAATGGAAATACGAAAAATTAGCTGTCGTCGTCCACGAACTTGGTCATTTCACGACAATTCACATTGTTGTTTTGCAGAGGACGGCAAAGAAATGTACAAAGATATATCTCGCAGTTGTACAGCTATTGTTTTGCTAATTAAGCCATTCGTTTTCTGACGTTCTCGTTACCGTCGTCGTCGTGGTTTGCTTAAGCTCCCTAATTTCTAAAAGAGGGTGCCAAATATAGAAAATCACTGTAATCACTGGTGCAGGCTCTCACTTTGTGTAAAATGGTAGCCGGATTAGTTGATTCAGTTTTCAAGTACCTTTTTGTTGTGCTTTGGTCAGCAAAAGGGAATTTTTTTAATCAGTATTTAAAGAAACCTGAGACACTCGTTTGGCAAGTTGATCAACTAGGCTTACATTAGTTTCAAGCAATCCAGTTTCAAACTTTGACAAACAGTTGGGAGTTTTTTTTAGAAAGAACTTACGATTAAGGCAAGCTTCGTTTAATGGCATTGGTGCCAACATCTGACCATTGTGAAAGAGAGACATTTTTACTTCGTTGCATCTGTCGTCCAAGTACACTGGACTTCACATAAGCGATTCTTTGCCTCTGAAGAAATTCAAAAATGTTGCGGAAATTTGAACTGATTTGGCGCGGAAGACTTCCTGACAGATTGAGTCATTTATGGTCAGGAGAGGTAGGACGGCAAAACTGAATTGAAGAAACTGATGCAAAAGCAACCTTTGGCGTATTTACTCTGTTCTATTGCAGGTTCTTATTCTGTGTGATTTCCAAGGATCAAATACCGAATGACGATGTTTGTAGCTTTTTCTTTTCTTGCCATGTTCCTATTTGCCGAGTTTGTCGAGTCCAAGCCTGGAGGTACATATAAACTTGACTTTAAGACTTTAAGTCGCACACTGTTATGATGAATCTTGCCTGTCCATTCCGCTTTACTCGTTTACTGAAACTGTGTGTTTTTATTGAAGAAGATTATCATGATAAATGTTTATGCTCACTTGAATACAGACTCAGTAGATGAGCTTTAAAACGGCCCATTTAGAATTATCTCTTACAGTGCATTCGTTCATTTTCAGTTTTCAATGACTCAGAAGATAACTGAGAGCCTGGGTATGACTACAAATACTGTGGAACAAGCTGTACCAGAGGAGACTGTTCCGGCTTTCCTCACCCAGCATGCCCAGAGGGTCAACTGTGCTGTACGTGCCCCATGTAAAGTGAGTAGTATATGTACTTCCTTCCTTCCTTCCTTCCTTCCTTCCTTCCTTCCTTCCTTCCTTCCTTCCTTCCTTCCTTCCTTCCTTCCTTCCTTCCTTCCCTCCATCCGTCCGTCCTTCCTTCCTTCCTTCCTTTCTTTGTTCGTTCGCTTCTCCTTTCTTTCTGAATTTTTCGTATGTTCTCGTCCATGAGCATTAGTCGCTGACTTTTTGAATTAGCAAAATGAGTGTTGGAGAAGACTCTGAGTTTCCCGGAAACAGACCTTTTAAAGCACTGTCATTTCTCGCTAGGGAAGTCTCTTCCCACAGATTTACAATTTAAGCTATATTAGTGCTTTTACTCGATCTAACAATGTACCTTTATGCTATAGTTGAACTTTCACAGTACTTTCTGTACACCTATCACCCACTAGTTTACGATCCATGCACGTTTTCTTTTGTACCGTTGTAGGAATGACTTTGCCAGAGTTAATCAAGATTATAGAAGATTTGCAGAGGTTGGAGGATATCAGCCGGGTAATTTCTCCACTGAAGAGTGAAAGTTATCACGATGCCTATGAAATGAAATTAAAAAAATAATCATTTTTGTTCACAACTTTGCTTGCATCCTCTTTTTGTAGATCGCATTGTAGTAATTTATGATAATTAAACGTATAGAGGACACTCGGCTTCTGTGTTTGAAGTGCTTAATTATGCAGAGAAAGAAGATTTGAACTTTTCTGTGCAGGCCCACACCTTGGTAAACGCCACACTCCTTTTCTTCTTTAGTGATGTGCTTATGGAGATATTAAAAAATGTGGTTATAAGTTAAATTTTGGGGTGTTTCTCACCTTTTCAGTAAAAATTTCAGTCCATTTCTTAGGTATATAAGTAGATCCTGCAGATGTCAGATCTGAATTATTGTTTATAATGCTGTACATTTCTCGGCTCACAGTAAACTGATTTTTGATACCTTCCCCGGGCCCGCATTTGCTTGCTTGCTGTTTTCGGACTGCTCCATTGCTAACCCACACGCCTGGAAATTAAAAAGCTTATTCTCAACTTTTTCCTTTTGTATAAATTTAATTGTTTATTGTGTTTTCTAGAAGTACGTTCCAAACCGACCCAGCAACAAATAGCTCAGGCTCAAAAATACAAAACTGCAGACAAAAACAGAGTTAATGACAACATAAAGATACACTAATAGTTAAAAAAAAAAAACACAAACCGCAAAATACAGCTTACTTGAAACTATGACGGTATAAGATTTATCTCCTCGGTGACAAAAGTTTATGGTACCGTAAAAGGGGGAGGGGGGCGGGGGGCTCTCTCTTAACTCTTAACTATCGATTAACAGATCTTCTGAGTGCCGCCACCGTCTTTGAATGTGTCTTCCCTAATTAAGTAATAGACCACAAGTTTCTTAATTTGGTTTATCGGACTGATAAACCACGCGGGCTGTTATTTAGTAGAACACGAGAACAATTCGTGAATCACGAGTCGCTTTTATAGCTCTATGGGCCATTTCCGAGTTTCTTTGTGCCTCTGTTTCAAAGCGAGGCTAAGTGTGAACTCATTCTCATGAAAATGAAACTGCATTGCCGGATTTCATACCGTGGGGGCCTGGGTACAATCGGTGTATTATGGGATTAACAACACAAGACCCATATATTCAGGAAGAGCACACGAGCTTTACAAAATCCTTAAGTTTCGTGTAAATTGCGCCAATATTGAACAAGATACAGCCATTCAAAAAACGTAAAAATTAGTAACAAATGTATGGATTGCCGGACACTTGTCCGGAAATCCTTACATTGTCCGGACAAGTGTCCGGCAATCCATACATTTGTTACTAAATTTTTACGTTTTTGAATGGCTGTATCTTGTTCAATATTGGCCTAATTAACACGAAACTTAAAAGATTTTGAAAAAGCTCGGTGTGCTCTTTCTGAATATATGGGTCTTGTGTTGTTAATCCCATAATACACCGATTGTACCCAGGCCCCGACGTATGAAATCCGGCAATGCAGAACTCATTTTCATGTGAAAGGTTTCGCACCTAGACTCGTTTTGAGACAGAGGCACAAGAGAAACTCGGAAATGGCCTATTGTTTTAAGGCTAGAGTCCATTGTACTATTGTTTTATATATCTCTCCTGTGAAACGTTCCAAAGAGCTTCGTGGCGACCGGACAAAGAACCTTTCTGCATTTTGGGCACGCGTAAATTGAAGCGAAACCAAAAATACCACTGACGCAGGGGGAAGGAGGGCTAGTTTGTGCTCTCGCCCCAATTTTACGCGCGTTGAGGATGCTGAACAGCTCTTTCGTATGGGAATTCTTGATACGCAGGTTTAAATGTAAAATATTTCAAAATGTCGGAAAATCCTTTCCTCCATTCCTTCCTTTCCGCTGCCTTGGAAATGCCAGATTTATCCCAAATAAACTCTGGGACTACATATTTTATTAACTTCATTCTATTCAGTTTTCCTGGCAGACAATTTTTGAATGCTTTTCCAGCTGATCTAATTACAAATAAATCATTTCTGTAAGTATTGCATACCAACTAACCTAAAATTAGATATTTTTGACAAAACAATGTTGCAATGTTTCAGGTTAAACCAACGTCATTTGGAGGAGACTATTTTTAAAGTATCAAACATGTCAACCATTCTGCCAAAGCTATATAATGCGTGATTTGAGATTTGAAAAATTCTTAGAATTTCAAAATACAATTAACTATGTATTGACTAATATCGGCCAATCACAATGAAGTTATTGTTTCAGTCGTGTAAAATATTGTTTTATCATATGTCATGACATTTGACAACCCGACAGATTTTGATTTCTTTTACAATCAGCATACCAACACCAATGAAATTATGTTTTTATAAGCTGGTAAGCTGTTTCAACTGTTACTATCAAACCTTATATACACTTCCCAGTGAAAAAATATTTAGCACAACTTTGCGTGGCGCGTTCTTGTAGAAACGAAAAACGTGAATGAAAAGATGTTTTCTGTTGTTGGTGTTGCTGTATTGCTATGTGGCTCAGGTATAAAGAGTCTAAAGATGCATTGATTCGCTCTTTCAGTTGTAAATATACATTTTTCTTTCTTTATACATGTTTATCTTTTACTTTATCCAGGACTTCTAATCGGCATCGAAGGTACGAAATTCCTTTTTTTTGTCATATCGCTTTTCGTTGTCCTTTCCTCGTGATATTCCTTATGTTATGGCTGTATAGGAATGAAATACATAAAAAAAAATGAACTCTTTCCTCAGCCACTTGTGGGGTCCGCCCAAGGTCCAGGATCATTAGTGGGCATAATGCGCTTCCTAACGCATGGCCCTGGATGGGTCCAGATAAATTACCTTGGAGGGCATCACTGTGGAGGGGCCTTGGTGAGCCCCCAGTGGATTGTAACTGCGGCACACTGCGTAAATCATGCTCAGAAGCCGGAAAATTACCGTGACTTTCGGATAACTCTCGGCGAGCACCAAAGAAGCAGACGAGAAGGATACGAGCAGGTGTTTGAAGTGGCAAACATCATTGTACACCCACAGTACGATAAACCTACTATGGTGAATAATGATGTCGGTAAGTGGTGCTAGTGGCTAGTTGTAAGACAAAATATCTAGTTGTTCTAGTCGCTTATATAAGTAATGGGTTCTGGTATCTGGTTGATGGCTAAATTTCTAAGCAGTGGGAAATGTTAATATCGCGGAAGTGTATTCTGAAACAAACGGACAAACGAATAAAAAGAGAATAAATAAATGGATGAACGAATCAACCAGTCAATCAATCAATCAATCAATCAATCAATCAATCAATCAATCAATCAATCATCAATCAGTCAGTCAGTCGTCAGTCAATCAATCAATCAATCAGTCAATAAACAAATGAACAGATGAACGGATGCACGAGCGAACGAAGGAATGAGTAATTAAAGAATGAATGAATGGAAGATCGAATAAACGAACGAATAAATAATTGAATTAATAAATTAATGAATGAATGAGTGGGTGATTGATTGAGTGAGTGAGTGCGTGCGTGCGTGAGTGAATGAGTGAATGAGTGAATGAACGAGTGAACGAGTGAGTGAGTGGTAGTGAGGGAGGGAGAGAGGGAGGGAGGCGTGAAGGAGGGAGCGAGCGAGGGAGGGGGCGAGCGAGGGAGCGAGGAAGGGAGGGGGCAGCGAGGGAGGGAGAGCGAGGAGGGAGGGAGCGAGGGAGGGAGGGAGCGAGGAGCGAGGAGCGAGGGAGCGAGGGAGGAGCGAGGGAGCGAGGAGCGAGGAGCGAGGGAGCGAGGGAGCGAGGGAGCGAGGGAGCGAGGGAGCGAGGGAGCGAGGGAGCGAGGGAGCGAGGGAGGGAGTGACGAGTAAGGACCCTAGTATGATTGACCCATGTTGATTTTAGGTAGAGAGGGTAGCTCATGGAATGAGTTCAGTAGATATCTCACCAGATAATATAAAGCTTGCAAACAAGAATGGAAAAGTCGTCTTTGTATAGTAGCCCCATCTCGTACGCGTACTAAAAAATTTCCGCTATTTTCTCTCGCCTCTTCTTTCTTCTCGCCTAGTTGAAAACGACTGTTGAGAACAAGCCAGAGAATCTGTGACTATATATGGCAAAACTCATTTTTTTTCAATTTTTTTTATATAATTTTGTTTCTAATTAGCATTGATTAAGCTCAACCGTCCCGCCATTTTGAATCGTCAAGTGGGCTTGGTTTGCCTTCCCTATCAAGGCTACAACATTCCGGCTGGAAAGAATTGCTATGCTACTGGTAAATATTACGTACTTTATTTTGCTAAATAACTGATCATTCAATGAAAGCGTGACCACTTACATGGTAATCTCATCTTACGGCTTCGTTCAAGTGATGAGATAATAAAAATTGAAATCTTTACGAGTAAGTGCTGCTCAAGTGTTGTCTTCTCGCTCGATTTGTTTTGCGAATTCAAATTCAAGAAGCCATCAGATTTTCTATTTCTCTAGCTAAATTCCATGCGCTTTAGATTTTATTTCACTCTTGCTGTGCACCGATGTGGAAGAGAAACACTTAGCAGCAACTTATCTGTAAAGAATGTCATTTTGTATTATTCATCACTTGAACAAAGCCGTAAGATGAGATTACCATGTAAGCTGGTCACGCTTCATTGAAATGATCAGTTATGTAGCAAAATAAAGACTGTAAATATTTACCAGTAGCATAGCAATTCTTTCCAGCGGAATGTTGTAGCCTTGATAGGAATTGCAAACCCAAGACCCACTTGACGATTCTCAAAATGGCGTGGACGGTGGAGCTTACCCATATACACGCTCACGTCCCCACCTGCCTAAGCAAACTAACAGTCAGACCCAAACCACTCAACGCAAAAGTCTCTTATATATTGTAAAAAATTACACGTACAGCTCTTGAGAAAAACCTCTGAAAAAAGAGTTTCTTTGCCATCATATAGTAAATCAAATTCGCGGCTTGTCTCAACCAGTCGTGTTTCAACATGTAGGCGAGAAAGAAAAGAAAGTAGGCACGACTAGAGAGAAAACTACGTGCAGGAAAATTTTTTGTCCTCGTACGCGTACGAGTCTGGGCTACTATACAAATGACGACTTTTCAATTCCTTGTTTGCAAAATGATCATCTATTATTACCTGGTGAGATATCTTACTGAACTCATTCCAAGTGAGCTACCTCCTATGATCTACCTAAAATCAACATGGGATCAATCATACTAGAGGTCCTTATATCGTCACTCGCCTCCCTCACGCTCCCTCACGCTCCCTCGCTCCCTCGCTCCGTCACTGCTTCCCTCGCTCCCTCGCCTCCTCGCTCCCTCGCGTCACCCTCAGGCTCCCAGCTGCACGCTCCCTCGATTCCCTGCGATCCCTCGCTCCCTCGCTCCCTCGCTCCTCGCTCCCTCCACTCCCTCCTCGCTCACCCTCCCTCCTGCGATCCCTCCCTCCCCCGTCGCTCCTCTACTGCATTCCCTCGCTCCCTATCACAGCTCCCTTCGCACGCTCCCTCGCTCGCCCCCATCCCTTCCTCGACTATCCTCGCTCGCACCCCTCCCGTCGCTCGCACTCCCTCCTTCACTCCGCCTCCCTCCCTCGCTCCCTCCCTCACTCAACGCACTCGCTCACTGCGTTGTCATGTTCACTCCTCATTTTGAGGCATAGCTACATTCACTCACGCCACGCGCACGCACTAATCCACTCAATCATATTCACCCACTGAGTTATCATTCATTAATTATATTTTAACGTCCATTTAATTTTGATTGCGTTTTCGTGTATTTACGATCTTGCCGATTTCATTCATCTTTAATTACTCCATTCCCTTCGTTCCTCGTGCCTCCGACTCATCTGTTCATTTGTTTATTGGAACTGATTGAGGATGATTTGACTGACTGAGACTAGGCTGATTGATGGATTGATGATTGATTGATTGATTGATTGATTGATGGATTGAATTGATTGACTGGTTGATTCGCTTCATCCATTTTATTATTCTCTTTTTATTCGCTTTGTCCGTTTGTTTCAGAAATAGCACTTCCGCGATTTATTAACATTTACCACTGCTTAGAAATTTAGCCATCAACCAGATTACCACAGAACCCATTTACCTATATAAGCGACTAGAAACAACTAGATATTTGTGCTTACAAACCTAGCTCACGTAGCACCAGCTCTACAGACGACATCTACATTACTGATAACAACAAACACATAGAACGGTATTAGATAGGTACTGTGGGTGTGTGTTACAATGAATAGTTTGCCACATTTACCTCACATGAACACCTGCTCGTGGATATCCTTGTATGTCGGTCTGACACCTTTATCCCTTTGGTGCTCGCGAGCGTAGGGGTGGTATCTCACGAAAAGTCACACGCGTTGGGTTGTGAATGTTTGCACGGCTTCTGAGCAATGAGGTATTACGCAGTGCTGCCGCTAGTTACACAAACATCCGCCACCTTGAGGGGCGCTCACCCAAGGCCCACTCCACGCAGTGATGCCCTCCAAGTAATTTACTTCTGGACCATCACACAGCGCCGGCGGCCTATGCGAGGAATAGCGCATTATGCCCACTAATGATTCCTGGATCCCTTGAGCGGGAACCCCACAAGTGTAGTGGAGGGAAAGAGTTCATTTTTTTATGTACTTTCATTCTATACAAGCAATAAATAAGGAATCATCACGAGGAAAGGACAACGACAGGCGATATGAACAAAAAAAGGAATTTCGTACCTTCGATGCTGGTTAGAAGTCCTGGATAAAGTAAAAGATAAACATGTATAAAGAATAGAAAAATTTATATTACAACTGAAAGAGCGAATCAATGCATCTTTAGACTCTTATACCTGAGCCACATAGCAATACAGCAACACCAACAACAGAAAACATCTTTTCATTCACGTTTTCGTTTCTACAAGAACGCGCCACGCAAAGGTTGTGCTAAATATTTTTACTGGGAAGTGTATATAAGGTTTGATAGTAACAGTTGAAACAGCTTACCAGCTTATAAAAACATAATTTCATTGGTGTTGGTATGCTGATTGTAAAAGAAATCAAAATCTGTCGGGTTGTCAAATGTCATGACATATGATAAAAACAATATTTTACACGACTGAAACAATAACTTCATTGTGATTGGGCCGATATTAGTCAATACATAGTTAATTGTATTTTGAAAATTCTAAGAATTTTTCAAATCTCAAATCACGCATTATATAGCTTTGGCAGAATGGTTGACATGTTTGATACTTTAAAAATAGTCTCCTCCAAATGGACGTTGGTTTAACCTGAAACATTGCAACATTGTTTTGTCAAAAATATCTAATTTTAGGTTAGTTGGTATGCAATACTTACAGAAATGATTTATTTGTAATTAGATCAGCTGGAAAAGCATTCAAAATTGTCTGCCAGGAAAACTGAATAGAATGAAGTTAATAAAATATGTAAGTCCCCAGAGTTTTATTTGGGATAAATCTGGCATTTCCAAGGCAGCGGAAAGGAAGGAATGGAGGAAAGGATTTTCCGACATTTTGAAATATTTTACATTTAAACCTGCGTATCAAGAATTCCCATACGAAAGAGCTGTTCAGCATCCTCAACGCGCGTAAAATTGGGGCGAGAGCACAAACTAGCCCTCACTTCCCCCTGCGTCAGTGGGTATTTTTGGTTTCGCTTCAATTTAACGCGTGCCCAAAATGCAGAAAGGTTTCTTTGTCCGGTCGCCACGAAGCTCTTTGGAACGTTTCACAGGAGAGATATAATAAAACAATAGTAACAATGGACTCTAGCCTTAAAACAATAGGCCATTTCCGAGTTTCTCTTGTGCCTCTGTCTCAAAAACGAGTCTAGGTGCGAAACCTTTCACATGAAAAATGAGTTCTGCATTGCCGGATTTCATACGTCGGGGGCCTGGGTACAATCGGTGTATTATGGGATTAACAACACAAGACCCATATATTCAGAAAGAGCACACCGAGCTTTTCAAAATCTTTTAAGTTTCGTGTTAATTAGGGCCAATATTGAACCAAGATACAGCCATTCAAAAACGTAAAAATTTAGTAACAAATGTATGGATTGCCGGACACTTGTCCGGAAATGTAAGGATTTCCGGACAAGTGTCCCGGCAATCCATCCATTTGTTACTAAATTTTACGTTTTGAATGGCTGTATCTTGTTCAATATTGGCGCAATTTACACGAAACTTAAGGATTTTGTAAAGCTCGTGTGCTCTTTCCTGAATATATGGGTCTTGTGTTGTTAATCCCATAATACACCGATTGTACCCAGGCCCCCACGTATGAAATCCGGCAATGCAGTTTCATTTTCATGAGAATGAGTTCACACTTAGCCTCGCTTTGAAACAGAGGCACAAAGAAACTCGGAAATGGCCCATAGAGCTATAAAAGCGACTCGTGATTCACGAATTGTTCTCGTGTTCTACTAAATAACAGCCCGCGTGGTTTATCAGTCCGATAAACCAAATTAAGAAACTTGTGGTCTATTACTTAATTAGGAAGACACATTCAAAGACGGTGGCGGCACTCAGAAGATCTGTTAATCGATAGTTAAGAGTTAAGAGAGAGCCCCCCGCCCCCCTCCCCTTTTACGGTACCATAAACTTTTGTCACCGAGGAGATAAATCTTAACGTCATAGTTTCAAGTAAGCTGTATTTTGCGGTTTGTGTTTTTTTTTTTTTAACTATTAGTGTATCTTTATGTTGTCATTAACTCTGTTTTTGTCTGCAGTTTGTATTTTTGAGCCTGAGCTATTTGTTGCTGGGTCGGTTTGGAACGTACTTCTAGAAAACACAATAAACAATTAAATTTATACAAAAGGAAAAAGTTGAGAATAAGCTTTTAATTTCCAGGCGTGTGGGTTAGCAATGGAGCAGTCCGAAAACAGCAAGCAAGCAAATGCGGGCCCGGGGAAGGTATCAAAAATCAGTTTACTGTGAGCCGAGAAATGTACAGCATTATAAACAATAATTCAGATCTGACATCTGCAGGATCTACTTATATACCTAAGAAATGGACTGAAATTTTTACTGAAAAGGTGAGAAACACCCCAAAATTTAACTTATAACCACATTTTTTAATATCTCCATAAGCACATCACTAAAGAAGAAAAGGAGTGTGGCGTTTACCAAGGTGTGGGCCTGCACAGAAAAGTTCAAATCTTCTTTCTCTGCATAATTAAGCACTTCAAACACAGAAGCCGAGTGTCTCTATACGTTAATTATCATAAATTACTACAATGCGATCTACAAAAAGAGGATGCAAGCAAAGTTGTGAACAAAAATGATTATTTTTTTAATTTCATTTCAGAGGCATCGTGATAACTTTCACTCTTCAGTGGAGAAATTACCCGGCTGATATCCTCCAACCTCTGCAAATCTTCTATAATCTTGATTAACTCTGGCAAAGTCATTCCTACAACGGTACAAAAGAAAACGTGCATGGATCGTAAACTAGTGGGTGATAGGTGTACAGAAAGTACTGTGAAAGTTCAACTATAGCATAAAGGTACATTGTTAGATCGAGTAAAAGCACTAATATAGCTTAAATTGTAAATCTGTGGGAAGAGACTTCCCTAGCGAGAAATGACAGTGCTTTAAAAGGTCTGTTTCCGGGAAACTCAGAGTCTTCTCCAACACTCATTTTGCTAATTCAAAAAGTCAGCGACTAATGCTCATGGACGAGAACATACGAAAAATTCAGAAAGAAAGGAGAAGCGAACGAACAAAGAAAGGAAGGAAGGAAGGAAGGACGGACGGATGGAGGGAAGGAAGGAAGGAAGGAAGGAAGGAAGGAAGGAAGGAAGGAAGGAAGGAAGGAAGGAAGGAAGGAAGGAAGGAAGGAAGGAAGTACATATACTACTCACTTTACATGGGGCACGTACAGCACAGTTGACCCTCTGGGCATGCTGGGTGAGGAAAGCCGGAACAGTCTCCTCTGGTACAGCTTGTTCCACAGTATTTGTAGTCATACCCAGGCTCTCAGTTATCTTCTGAGTCATTGAAAACTGAAAATGAACGAATGCACTGTAAGAGATAATTCTAAATGGGCCGTTTTAAAGCTCATCTACTGAGTCTGTATTCAAGTGAGCATAAACATTTATCATGATAATCTTCTTCAATAAAAACACACAGTTTCAGTAAACGAGTAAAGCGGAATGGACAGGCAAGATTCATCATAACAGTGTGCGACTTAAAGTCTTAAAGTCAAGTTTATATGTACCTCCAGGCTTGGACTCGACAAACTCGGCAAATAGGAACATGGCAAGAAAAGAAAAAGCTACAAACATCGTCATTCGGTATTTGATCCTTGGAAATCACACAGAATAAGAACCTGCAATAGAACAGAGTAAATACGCCAAAGGTTGCTTTTGCATCAGTTTCTTCAATTCAGTTTTGCCGTCCTACCTCTCCTGACCATAAATGACTCAATCTGTCAGGAAGTCTTCCGCGCCAAATCAGTTCAAATTTCCGCAACATTTTTGAATTTC
Source organism: Platygyra sinensis (assembly GCA_019787425.1). Taxonomy (NCBI): domain Eukaryota; kingdom Metazoa; phylum Cnidaria; class Anthozoa; order Scleractinia; family Merulinidae; genus Platygyra; species Platygyra sinensis. The sequence continues at coordinate 8,569 of JAHPZR010038858.1, read as the reverse complement.
TTCAGAGGCAAAGAATCGCTTATGTGAAGTCCAGTGTACTTGGACGACAGATGCAACGAAGTAAAAATGTCTCTCTTTCACAATGGTCAGATGTTGGCACCAATGCCATTAAACGAAGCTTGCCTTAATCGTAAGTTCTTTCTAAAAAAAACTCCCAACTGTTTGTCAAAGTTTGAAACTGGATTGCTTGAAACTAATGTAAGCCTAGTTGATCAACTTGCCAAACGAGTGTCTCAGGTTTCTTTAAATACTGATTAAAAAAATTCCCTTTTGCTGACCAAAGCACAACAAAAAGGTACTTGAAAACTGAATCAACTAATCCGGCTACCATTTTACACAAAGTGAGAGCCTGCACCAGTGATTACAGTGATTTTCTATATTTGGCACCCTCTTTTAGAAATTAGGGAGCTTAAGCAAACCACGACGACGACGGTAACGAGAACGTCAGAAAACGAATGGCTTAATTAGCAAAACAATAGCTGTACAACTGCGAGATATATCTTTGTACATTTCTTTGCCGTCCTCTGCAAAACAACAATGTGAATTGTCGTGAAATGACCAAGTTCGTGGACGACGACAGCTAATTTTTCGTATTTCCATTTGGATCTGAACCGGGATTTGAATGCTGTCGTTGCATATCATTAGCGTACCGAACAGCTCTAGATAATCCCGAATTTCGCTTGTAAACTCATTTTTTACTAGGAGTCGTCCTCGGCGTTGCTTAAGCTCCCTATTATATCGCTGTGTCTTGATTAGGTAAAATTAAGTACCCTAAGTATCAAACATTCTTCTTTTTCTTTTAATTTTTGCTCTTCAACTCAATTTTGGCGCAGCTTGAATGTAAAAAGCGTACTTTCTACGACAATGCGTACGGGAATGCTTGCTTCACCCAAAGAAATTGTATTTTTCACCCACCTTTGGTAAACAAAAGATCCTGATGAGTGCTCCAGTTTGTTTCAAACTGGCCGGGAACAGCAGAAACCGAATATTTAATATTTTGCGTACGTGAGCACAGCTGTTCTCACACAACTGACGAGCAGGCGAATCTATTTTCAAAGCATATTGGTTTTTTTCTGACCGACTTCAAACAACGATGTCGCCGCGGGTGCAAGTTTTTAAGTTAAGGCTCGTGTATATGTGTCAATCAAAGTAGAAGTTACCACAAGGTTGTTTAACTGATGATGGCAACAACTTTAGTGGCGCCATCAAGTCGCCACAGCTGGGTATATATAGTGACGAGTGTTTGACCCAACATCAAGTTCTCTGAAGTCTCCTGGCTTGTTACGTCATTGCTGTACCGAGTGCAGCATAAAGCTCACATAGTCCATACACCCGTGGCAAATTACAAGTGGCCCGCCCGTTTATCAGTTTATGGTATGTGGGGGTGGTCTGAAAGGGGTAAAATAGGATGGCGGATTTGCCTATTTTTTTTTCCCTGGAAAAACGCGATTTGGGTCATTAAAAGAGGACTGGATTTTGGGCAAAAACTAGAGAGATGTCTAGGTTTGACCCTAATTAGATGCACGCGAATTTCAATAAGCGTCACGAAGTGTCCCCTTGCTCTTCTCCCCAACTTTAACATCACCAGGAGCCCATCACCGATGGGCTCCTGACATCACTTGTTTCTCGGAATACAGAAAATTAATGTCACAAAGTGTCCCCCAAATGCTGCTCCTCAAGTAAGGATTAACAGCAACCTTTACTCTAACATTGTTAAAAATAGGTAGCAAAGGCTTAGACTTAAAGGGGCTCAGTCACGTTTGAAAAGCTTAGCTAAACTTTTCAAATTGGTTGTTTGCAATCCGCGTCAATCTTCTCCATCCTTAACCATCCTTGTTCCTTTATGGTTTATTATCTCTTCGATGTTTTTCTATCTTTATTAAGTGTTATTTTTAGGTTTCCTTCAATTTAACGTTTATTTTTTCGATGTTCAAAATAACTCAGGATGCCGTGACTGAGCCCCTTTAAAGGGACACTTCGTGTTAGATGTCAAAATTCGCCTTGCATCTAATTAGGGTCAAACCTGGACGTAAGTGAAAAACGAGGCTGGGAAAAGGGATTTAAAGTCAATCCCCCCTTACCCCGTTAAGACCCCTCACAAAACTAAGGCTGTTTACAGCATCTTACCCACGTTTGATTAAATTTCAAATAAAGGTGATTGTTTTGTGCCTACAGCTGCGCTCGGGAGAATTTGACATGAAATAGCAATAATTTTTAGAGACTAGTAACATCTTACGAGACCATAAACATCTCAATGAAATCAGCATCTTGAATATCCTTAACAAACGTGAAAGTATCTGTGGCACAAAACTCTGAGATGTGGGGCTTACGTAAAGAACAAAGATACTTAGCAAAGTTGTAAATGCAAATAAAACGTTAAATAAAGGAGAGAATAGGTAAAACACAGCTAATAACAGCACTCATTTTGTTTATTCTCAGCAACGTAGAGCACTAAGTTCAAAGATCTGTTCTGCCTTACTTCTGCAAGAATACATGTATATTACAAAGATATTAACATACAAGAACAAAGACCGAGTGGCTGACTATCACAGCACACTGACCTCCGCCGTGCAGTGCACTTTTCTCGTCTCCACAAACACGACAACACTTGGAAGGCTGCAAGCACCGAGTGGTAAATAACAATGTCAAGAGAAGAAAACGAGTCGATAATAAGGACACTTTACAAGTTATATGACAGTCACATTAATACGACTGTTGCTAAAACAATAATTTACATCGCTCAAAAATCTGAGTATCAACTATGGAAATTCTTAAGAGCGGTAACATCTGCAAACACCACCTCATCCCGCAGTAATTAACCCTGTTTCCAAAGAAATGTGGGATAACATGTTGTAAGTTGGCTTTTTTGAATCAAAATATTGAAACGAAAGTGTTTTACCCTCCTCCCTATCCCACACTGGACGTTAGGGAAGAGGATGAAACATCTTATTTAAAATATGCTTGTAAAAATAAAATGGTACTTTAACAACATCGCCACATGTTGCCACAGGACAAATTGATGCAACTTCAACAAGAACTTTTTATTTTACAGAACAATCAAATAGTTGCAAAGGCTTGGAATGCAGACACTCTCTGGTCCTTCCCTGGGAGTGGGATAGGGGAGGAGGGTATTCACAGTCCCCAAGGAAAAAGGTCGGGAAGTCCGCCTCGCTTACGAGCATAAATCACAGGTTTTAATCTCATTTAGGATGCCTAAATACCACTCTTCCTCCATCAAGGTATCTTTCAGGGGAGGCACACAAAGAAATAACTAGAGTTTTTTGGCAATGCTTTGAAAATTTATCTTTAGGATAGCATTTTCAATAACATTGTGCTTGTTATTTAAAACATTGCATACATGTCTGTCTGTTTGAAGTGTTATCGTTTAGGGGCCAAATGAACTCCAACTACGCCCACGTGGGCACACCACTCTCGAGGAAAGATTGTGCGACAAGCTCGAAGCGTGACTGCATAGGTGCCTAGGTCACGTCACTTTAAGCAAATCGTATAAAGAATATGACTGGTCTAAAATCAAACAGCTGAAAACTATAAAAATACGAACAACTACAATGAAAAAAACAACAGAAACGCTAAGCAAACGGCTGCAACAGAATTCAACATAGTCTTTTAAAAACAGAAATCTAATCTGTTCTTTACAAGAACTTACAGTATTCAAACACTTTCGTGAGACTATTGCCACTGTTAAACAAGAAAGGCAAAACACCTAGAATTGCCAAAAATAACTTGACCTAGCCCCTTAAATACGATTTCGCCTCTATATTGTTGAAAATTGCACCTATCTGCGCGCACTTGTACGTGCTAGCAAATCATTTCTTCTCAGTGAGAAAAGATGGAGGTTAAGCCCATGTACCACATCTTTTTTAATACTGTTACAATCTTGTTGAAAAATTGCAGCTATTGAGGTAAACTATCCTTTTCTTATCGATCGAAAACGATCCAGGTTAAGCCCATGTACCCATATCCCTATGACTACAGTTATAATCTTGTCATGCAGGGGTTGAATTCGGCAGGGGTGACGTTGGCGAAGCTGGAATAGGCGAAACAATTTGTTGAGTTGGTGTGCCGCTAGACTGCATGGGGACTGGAGAGATTACTGTCTGTGCCAGTCTTTGTTGTTCCTGTCTCAGCACTGGATCTGAAAAGGTGAAGTGTCGATGTTACATGTAATATCGACTAACTTGCAAATTGAAAGAGTTCGATTCACAATCTCTTGCCCCTACAAGAGCATTATCACCAAAAACAAACACTTCTGCTTGGTAGACAGGTCCATTTTTCTTAAACCAACATTATTTAACTCAACCTACATGGGTGCACATTAAAGAAAACTCTAGCCTATATGTTTGTCTATCTGGTTTACATAAATGTATATAAGCAATTTGACCACGAACAAACCACATACAAAGCCATGTTTATACATTTGTATACAGTATACGTTTCTAAAGACAAGGTATTCACCATTGTCTTTTGAATAAACCTTCAACATATTTGTTCTGCAATTCACTGCAAAGACAAACTTGGGGACCCAGTTCTCTGTTTTTTAAAAATTTTCTTACAATATATTTTCATTTTTTAGATGAATAATAAAGCAACTTACGGAAATATGGATGCTCCATAGCTTCTCTTGCAGTGAGGCGCTCCTGTAAACAAGAAGTACATGTGTATCAAATCTTCTAGCAGTAACAATGCACGGTAAATTTAACCTCACTCTACTAATTACCCTGAGCACGATTTTCACAAAATTAATACATTCACTTGTAAAGCTACATGTTGTGAAATAAGTAAAATACTTTAATTTTTGGAGTTGGTGCATGACCTGGCAGGTCTCCAACCCATGACCTCCCAGATACTGAGCAAACAAGAACTACAAAGGCTCCTTGTGAGCTGTATCTCCAAGGATTTGGTACATCGGCCCGATTAACATTATTACACATACAAGCACAATATACCTAGTCAATGAACCTTGTTGAATTAATATATCAACACTTCATTGCAGCAAAAATAACTTATGGTGTGAGACACCTTATTCCTTAACGAAGTGTCAGTGGTACCTAACTTTAATTAATTTTATCACTATGAAATGAGAATTGGAGTGCAGTGGTTTATAATTTTTTTAAAAAAAGATAATGAAAAGAAAGAGGAGTTATTCACCTGTATTGCGCATTTCAATTTCAACTTACCGCTATATCATATCTTAGAAGCTTGTCCAGCAAGTCAATTGCTTCAGGACTTACTAAAAGTTCATTTTCCGAGTGAGTGAATCTTTCCCATCTTTTCCTTGAATGTCTATAGTAAAAACACAACGTTCAAAACATACACCGACATATACATGTAACAACAGTCTTATTATTCAAATACCAAATTATATTTCACATATAACGTATTTAACTTTAGCTGTGTACATTACCAGGTATTTAACACTCATATTTACTGACCAGTAATGTTCAGATATCAAATCGTGCAGTACATTTATCCTTGCCTTACATGCAGCTTGTGTAATACTGCATTTAAACATTATACACATACTTTTTCGTAAATGTTTGTTTTCAGTTAGCCAGCACCATAAGGAAAAAGATAACATAACACACATTTTAACATATTCATTTAAAATATACCAACTTTACATGTACATGTATGTACATACAGTCAGGCTTTTTGGCAGGATTTGAAAAGTGGGCATCCAAATTGTGCCATAGGGCCTGCTCAAATGAACAATTTATGAGGCAACAGACAAAAAATGAAAAAAAAAATTCTAAATTATAAGTGGCCATCCATAGGACCCCTGGACACCTATCTGGCTACAGTAAGACAGCATAGAGTACATGTATCTTTTCAAAAAACACAACACAATTCACAAGTAGTACAAAACATCTACATGTACATATGTACACAATATGTTAAAATAAATGTCTCCTACAGTGTAGGTTGTACTAAGGTTAAAAACCTTGATAAACAAAAACTCACCTCCCTAAGATGTCGTTGAATCTTGGGTCTAATTCTATATGGTACTTCTCGACATACTCAAAAAGCTCATCTGTTCCTATAACTTTGGCAATTCTGACAAGCTGAAGTAAAGGGATAATAATATTATGTGTATCTGATACTGTAGCTTATTGTTGGTTCTAAAGTAACATGGACTGTACAAAATTTAATGTACCAAATGTACATCAACTATAAAAGATTTCAGTTTGTCACACTTTTAATGTGGTGTTGACTGAAGGCCAATTTACAAGCAGCACTCAAAAAATCTGCTCTGCCTATTTTGTACCAAATACTACACAGTTGCACCACCTTTAGTCAGGGCTTGAAATAAAAACAATCGCAACCTAGCAAAATGCGAGTGATTTTTATAAGCTGCGAGTGAGAAAAATATCCACTGGCAAACGTTTGCGGGTTAGAATCATCCATGTCTCTCAAACATTTAAAACAATTTTCTAGTGGTCTCACCAGTTTGCTAGTGGAAAAAAATCTTACTAGCCAAACTTTGCAAGTGGACTGAAAAATTAGCTTTGAGCCCTGTTTAGTCAGTTAGTCTGAATTTCATTTCTTAGAGAGGAAAAGACATTGGGCAAGTGGAGGAGAGTAAACCTTTTAAACATAACTGAAAGACTGTACTTAAAGGCAAAACATAACAGAAAGAGAAAACACAAGAAGTTGCAAACACTCACTTGATCATAGTTGTCATGTCCATGGAAGAAAGGTTCTTTTCTGAAAATCTGTAAAAGGCAATGGAATACATGTACACTTCTCTGCCTTTAAATAACAGGACAACATAAACAGGAAAAGATAGTCAAGATCTAATATGTGTATCATGTGGTAGAGCAGATGCCAAAGAATGGGACAAAGTTCAGTGGTGGGCTATCATTGTGGACTTATGTCCCAGCCGAGATGAAGGGGAAAAGTAAGTGTACATTTAAGCAGGAACCTAACAAACACTACACAATTAAGGGCCAAGCTCATGGTGATCATTGCTATGTGCCTGTTAAATTGACAAGAACATTTACAACCATGATTTTGCATTGTATCAAGACAATATGCCCTATGTGAAAACGATGCTTTTTGTTACTCTCGGTCCCCTCATCACGTCAATATAGCTTGACATGTACTGTAGATATTACAAGAAGAAATTTATACATTTGTCACTTTAAATTCTTACCATACTAGCCAGCATGCAGCCAAAACTCCACATGTCAAGGGAGTAGTCATACTCCTGAAAACACAAACATTAATAAATAGACATGTGTACATTAGTTTTCAGATACCAGTCAATATGCATGCAGTGTATGGGTGCAGCATGTCACCACCATGTGTAGCAACAACAGTCATCATCATACAGCTGGATGTGTAATTAAAATCAGCTTGCTGTACAGGATTTTATATTATTTTATTAATTAAAATTCCAAAGACATGTCACACCCCCATACACCCCACATTCCAACTTTTATATTTAACAAATGAAGAAGCCTAAGCGGTGTATTGCACTGCGATAAAACACGATGGTCATTTGAGATAACGAGGGAAATGTAGAAAACATGAGCCGCAGGTGAGTGTTTTCTCCATTTCTCGAGTGTTCTCAAATGACCGGAGTACATTTAAAATATACAATTTACATGCGCAAAACAATAAAACACCCTTTTTCTATGTTTTATACTCTGATAAGACATGGGTTTTTGACCAATCAGAGTGTGCACAGGGTCCTATCTATATTTTAAAACACCTTAAGATGCCCACTGTTCAGTACTGCACACTTAGCTAAGTATAACCTTTCATAAGGAAATCTATTTGAACATGCTGTACTCAGTTGCATTTATTGTACTGTACACATGCATATGTGTAGCCTGTTGAATATGTATGCAAGGTTGTAAAAAAAATGTCTGTACATGTACTAGAAATTGAAGTCTTTTTTTAGACAAGCTTATATGAATGCTAGAGATTTTTCATCCCAAGAATGAAAATGAAACTGTACACAGTTTGTACTATCTTCTGAGTTGTACAGGTACTCTAGAGTTATGTTGTCTGCATGAGCACTTGTAGCAAACACACATGGCACATACTTGATGATCAACCAGTAATTCAGGTCCTTTGAAGTATCTGGAAGCCACTCGAACGTTGTACTCTTGACCAGGGTGATAAAACTCAGCTAAGCCCCAGTCTATCAATCGTAACTGGTGAAAACAAACAGAGCAATAATTAATCAAATCAAACAGAAAAAAACATATCTACAATGTACAGTTCTAGATAAACTGTATTTGGGACTGCCAAAAGTGTATGATTATGTTATACATGTTTATCCTTAAGGACCATAATACCACCTGTAGATCTTGTTAGGCACATCAAATGATTTGGAAACTAGCGACAATTAGAAAATACTGTAACCAAACCAAATTGAACACTTCTCTTCCTTTAACAAACATGTCACTGTCATAATTATACAGTATGATATACATCAATTTCATAGCTCTTTGTTTGATGATAATTTTAGTTTTGATATCTTGTCATTGCAGTGCATGCACTGTAAGGTTCAAAGTTCCTTTGTATAAATCATGAATCC
>JAHPZR010038848.1:10000-12573 GCA_019787425.1 Platygyra sinensis | reverse complement strand
CACCATAGTTAGTGGAGGGGACTGGTTAGGAAACCCGGCGAACATCAAAGACAGAGGCCATTGTTTAGATTTTGAGGTTGATACGGGTGGTCACGTGACAATGACCGTGCAATCATTCGAGTAGTCGATGATTCTTCTTCTTCTTCCTTCAGGTGATCCACAAACTTTGGAATGACATGCTGTATAACATCACTACACGTTGAGGGTTCAACACCAGGGCAAATAAAATAGCTCTCCATATCCTTGACAAGGTTAGAAACAGACACATTCATCACCGATCTAAAGCAGTTTGAATAAAGTTCGTGGTCTTCTGGTAATAAGCATCCAAACACCTTGCCAGTGAACCCCAGACTATCGTCGATTATTAGTTCGAGTTCGGGTAATAAAAACGAATCACTTAGCCTTTTAATAAGTACTCTATCGTTTAGTTGTTTTAATTTCCAGGTGGAAAGAGTTTTCAGAGATTTTACTCTGACACAAAGTTCCTCGAAGCTCTTGTAGATCCGTTTGTTGGTCTTGTTGTCTTCGTGATCTCTGACAATGGACCTCGACGGTCTCGGCACAGGCTTCCTTGAATCGTGGCTTTTCTTGGGCATATTAAGCGCTGGGAGAGCCCCAAACTTTGGCTTTTTCTTCGTCATCTTTTCCGATTGAACTAGGAGAGATAAACGGAGAATGATTTTGCTCAGTAAGTTCAACAAGAATGTTGAATTCACGGACAGTTCAGATGTCAACAACGACACAAGCTTAAAGCATAAACCTGCTTTACTTACATATTTCGATGTCATCAGGTGCAAAATGCTTTTCGCATGTATACACTCTGTCACTGTCGATTAACCTTTGGAAGTCTTTATCCACTTCTCGTGTTTTTGTCAGTTCATTCAGCCACTGTTGTCGCCACTGTTTATATGCGTCGTTTCTCGAGGCTGGGAGCTTCCATATCCCGATTCCTTTGGTATTTCGGCATGATCCGCAACCAAATACAGAACAATTGTCACCTGGCATTTTGTATACACAAGCAACTAGTTTGATAACGATTTAGACTATTTTGAAATAAAGATAACCTGATACTTTCGTGACTCAAAAACAACTTCAAGTGATCTCGGACGCCATTTTGAAAAAGGTATTGCACGGTCATTGTCACGTGATGGTTATAAAAATCAAACAATAACCTCTGTCTTTGATGTTCGCCGGGTTTCCTAACCAGTCCCCTCCACTAACTATGTTTGCACAAATGAGGTTTTCAAAACGCTTAAATTCCATGGGCCGCTTCGGCCTGGAGGAAGTACCTGAAGATCTTTCTTGAAGCCTTTTTTTCTCATTCGAGAAAACTGCTTTAAAAGTTTGCGCACGAAATTTTCGTCATTAGTTTATGTGACATCATTGGCTTACAAATTTTCCTATTGCCTTTCAGCCAATTATAATCTGGAATTACGATGTGTAATTTACATTGATATTACACTTGAACTGCACTGCTCTCAGCCAATCAGAGTCGAGTAATTTTAACATGTATATTATTAGTTTTGTAATAATACATGTAACACCGTCTAAACTTAGAGATACCAAACACAAAACTACAATGAGCAACGAAAGTGTTGAGACACTTGGCAGTAAAATTCGATTTTGTACCTTTTGGAAACATTTGCCCCCCCTTTCCCCCAAACCAATGTTGATTTTTCTATTTCTTCGACTGCACAGACCACAGCGCCAACATTGAATTGGGGGGCCGGGGATATCAGAGATTTAACGCTAGATGGAAATAAAATAGAACAAATGCTTAAGTATCGAAAATCGTCTTTTCCTAAAAGTGTCAACTACTTTTGTCGCTCATTGTAGCGCAACGGCCATCAGAAAAACATCAAGTCTCTAAACGAATGTAAAATAAATCAAACCAGCAGTAGTTTGGCTTAAACCTGTTCATTGTCACTCATAATAAACAATTGATCGCACGCTGATTTAGTAGATACTATTAAGGATTAAAATAAAACTCACGACTATAAAGCATATTTTTTCTCTTTTTGGCCGACTTTCAATGTTTACATTTGCTGCCATTTATTTTTGGCCCACCAGTGGCTTTTTCTGTGAAAAAAGGAGCTGAGACAGGGATTGAAAGATAGGTGACCTTAGATGATGATTCTGCAACTCTCTTGCATCGAAATATGTACGGATAAAACAAGACAATCCACCTGGAGGACGACTTTAGAGGAAGGACTTTAGGATCTAAACTTCAACCCCCTAAACCTCATCCAAACTCAGAGTTAAGAATAGACCACTAAGTGTTCTCGAAGACGAAGATTCCCTTATTAAGGTACAAAAGATTATTTCTAAAGTAAAATACCTGTAGTGTAATTAAAGAAAAATGTCTAATAAATCTGAAAACTACTTACTTCTGTTCTCATTCTTTTCCCATCTTTTTATTTTGTTCACTTTTTCCTAACTTTCTATATTTCTATTTATCAATAATAATAATAATAATAATAATAATAATAATAATCATAATCATAATCATAATCATAATCATAATCATAATCATAATCATAATCATAATCATAATCATAATCATAATCATAATC
>JAHPZR010038848.1:0-5000 GCA_019787425.1 Platygyra sinensis | reverse complement strand
AAGCCTATTTGTCATGTAGCAACCGTGTTCGTTGTCCAGTATCAATTTTCTCTCTATGCTTTTTCCTCACATTGCATCTTTGTCGTTTTAATAATCGTCTGAATTTATAAAATTGTCACCCAACTGTTTTATTCGTTTATATTACGTCGATGTCTATAGCATTCTAAGGCTTTTGGTAGTGCTTTTATTTCCAGGACAACGTTCTCTGGAGGAGTAAAGATCACAACATTTCTTCATGTTTCATTTTTTAATTGAAATGACCATTGAGACGGGACTAAGTGGCACATGCTTGATGGTATATAGCTGTTTTACTAGAAATTGAGCCTGTTATTGGCTATGCCTCGTTATATTACAATTCTTATTAACATATAAAGAGAAAAATTAGATTTCTAGTAATCTTGGGTGCAAGCCTGTACTAATTGCACTTCATAAACATTGAATCGTGTTTCTTAAACTGTTCTGAATTGGACGAAATTTTCCTTTCTAATGTTGGGATGAGGGAAGTAGAAGGGAAGTCGTTCACGTGGATCAAAGAGCTAAAATGATTTGGTATGCAACTCTACATGCATGATCGCTTCTTTAAATTTTCCTTGAAAATAGTACTGGTTTTAAAAGAGTTTAAGAAATTGAATTACAGACTTGGGATAGAAAAGAGAATTTTAGTTACTTTACTGGTAACTAAAGCCATTAAGAAGTACGAGGATTGAATGATCCCTTGCTGATCCTTTTCTATTTATATATGATGTGCAAAGTCCAAATGTTGTGTGAATCAACCCACCCGAGGATTTGGAGGAAACAAATTCTTTACAAGACTAGACACACAAAACGTAAGCAACTGAATATCTCTCTTTATTGTTAACTCCTATTTTTCTGTACATACAAATTAAATATTTCAGTTAGCTTTAGCGTCTTACATTTTGCATGGTGCAAAACAAATGATGCGTACAGCTTGTGCTGCGATGTAATTTTCATTAAAAAGGAAAACAAAAAATGTCTTCAGTCTGTTGGACACCACAAAATGGCAGCTGTCAATTAAAGGAATGCATCTTTATATTAAACGCATGTGGATAGGAAGCCCACGAGAATTAAAAAATTATCTGGCAATGCTGCTGTCATGTCTAAAAGAATTTACGACAAATATTTACAGAAGGTGCTGCCAAAAGGGCAGCTTCAAAGTTAAAAAAATAACTTAAGTTATTTTACTTATAAGAGAGGGCCAAGGATTAACGCTTTCAATTCCGATATTTAATGGAAATCCTTAATGTTATGACCAAATTCTTATGCAAGAGAAGCTAGTGTAACATCTCTTGGCTCATCTGAAGACATGCCCTGCACATTCCACGACTGCCCACGCAAAGGGCCAAAGCATGAACAATTGCATTTACCCAAGCAACAACCAAACAAACTCTTGAGGCCTTCACGGTAATTGCCACTGAATATAAAACAGATACAGGGGTTTATGGCGCAATTTGCATAAGCCATAAAAGAAGCAAAAAACCTGAAGTGCTGAAACCCACAGCTTAGTTTAGGGTTTTCCTCCCATACAAAGAACTTCAAAAACGCCAAAATATTCAAGGGTGCCCAGCATAATGCAAATCCCAAAACAATAGCCAGAACCATCTTAAGCACGCTCCTGTCTCTCTTCATTCGTTTTTCTTGTTCCTTAGAGTTCACCGATTCTCCACCTGGTATCTTTTGAGCCCTCAGCTTCACAATGATGATAGAATAAAGTACTGTCATCAGCGCGAAAGGGATAAGAGCTAAAACGAGGAACAGTGCTAAGTAGTAGCTTTCCAATGAAGAAGAATCTCCAAAGGCTTCCTTCCACAGCAGCTGACAGGCAAGGTTTTCTCCGGATCCCTCAAGCTTGCGGATGAAAAAGTACGGGATGTGAATGGCCATAGCCACGATCCACGTCGCTAGAATGAAGAATGGACAAAGGCTGGCGCTGACAAACGGGGGTCGAAAAGGGAAAACCACAGCTCCAAATCGATCCACTGCTATCAAGACAAGGCTCTGGATAGAAACAGCAGTGGAGACGTCTTGCATAAAGTAGGCCAGTTTACACAATGCCAAGCCAAAGTCGCCATCAATGAGCCAGTAACCAACATACAACTCTGTAAGAAGACGCGGAAAGGCAAAAACTGGAAGAATGAGGTCGGACATGGCCATGTTTAAGATAAGGTAGTTGATCGTTCTTCTCATAGATTTTATGCTGACTACGATCGCTCCAATGAGAAAGTTGCCAGTGATCGATACAACTATGATAACACAGTAAGCAAAGGTTTTACCAATTTTGTCTGCAGTGGGGTAGACAGAGCAACCGGGTGGAGGAAGTGTATCATTAGGCGCTGTGCTCACGTTTGCCATCCTAATTACCAGGTTGTTACTCGCCTATTTCTCCACAACTATTCTCGTTTGATTTCAACGACGCTGATCGATCGCAACTGTAAAGATTAATCGTGTGGCAACCTATTTGCGCGCGGGTAACTATAAAAGGAAGCTTCTGTTCGGTTGTCAAAGTGCTTACAAAGTTACGTCAATATTGGTTTCCGCCCATGTCAAACAACTCGGGATTAAAATTAAATCGCATGCTAACTTCTATCTGATGGACGCTGCGACCCTGATAACATATAAATGCGTCTTGCCGATAGCACTTACAATGGGAGAATGTTTATCTCGTGGTACTCGCCGCCTGATTATCGTCGGCTGACCTCAACTAACCTGTTTTCTATTTATTGTTGGTTTTTAAGCGATTTACATAATGTCGTTTTTTAGCTTAAAGCCAGTGAAACTACATCTACATTTTAAATTGTGTTTACTTAAATGTAGCCATCTCTTTAATTGATTTGACAAGAGCGTAATCAATTTTGTTCAGGGAGTTTACAAAAGGGCTAAAACTGTTCGCGCTTACACAAAGCTGTAAATTGAAACAGCAGTTTACAATAACCATTTAAGTAAACCTAGGAAAGGAGAGAGGTGTTTTGTTGACATTTCACAAATTTTGGTCTTGAGGTTGCTAATGAGTATTTGTCGCGGATGAATACTTCAAAAATTTATTACCCTGAGGTTTTGCACTTATACTTGCCATAAAGTCGTAGAAAATATTAAGTATCTCTTCCATTTCACTCATGAATCTGAAGCCTTGACAATTCGGACATGCGCTTTGTTTCTCGCACCTAATAACAACATTTCAACAGCCATTTTACAAAAGCGAAGACATTTTTGGGAATTGCGATACTAGCTCAAAGCGAACGAGCATTCAAGTGAAAGCAACTGTGTAAAACTTGCATGTGGGATTGTCTATTTATTACACCCACGTAAGTGACGATTCAAATTAAACCGACGAACGGTACTTTCGTGTGGATTCAATAAAAAGAAGTATTCTGCTAACTGAAAATTGCAGGGAACTTAGGGCCTATAGAGAAAAAAAGAGCTAAAATCCCCAGAAACCACAACAAAGTTCAGTGTCGTATTTGTTGTGTATTGTTTTTGTAAGATAATGAGAAAATGCACTTCGCTTATAGAAAGACAAACAGATTGAAACGCCGGATGTTTGTAGATTATTCACGTTTCATTGGCCGGGCTGTAGACCAGTTTAACTTGGGAGGTTTTGCTGCCCCATTTCAAACCATGTAATGGTACTCTCGAGAACACTTGCCTCCAGATTTTCAATTAGTCACGTGTAAATGAATGAATAATTTTTAGATGGATAAAAGACAAATTCCCTAGACGATATCACGTGGTCAGTAATGGGAAAACAAACCGCCCAAGATAAAAAGGTCTACACTATGTACTGGAATCATAGAATCAGAAAATACAGTGCAATGTATAAACCATTTTAAACGACATTAGGATTAAATTTATACCCAAAGTCAACCCAATACGACCAATACCGTCATTGATCAATTATTGAGGAGTGAGAGCGTCTTTCACTGCGGATTAGTGATGTAGCTTTTATTTAAATGTCTATTATGCTTTCAAAACGTGACATTGGGTGGACAGGGTACTCAGTCCTGGCCAGTGGAGATAGGCAAATCGAAAGGGACCTTAACCAATGACGACGGTGACGCAAGAGAAGACGCCTAGTGAAAAAAAATCATAGATTTATATTTTCCTCTCGAATTTTGCAACTGCATGAATCTGCTCAGTGCAATGGCTCCAGTCGGTCTGAAAACTTGCTCAAACTAAAAATGTAATACCAGCGATCAATTCCAAAACAAATATGAAACATTTGCTGACGTAGCCTATGTTCTCTGAAATAGGCAGAACATGGTCATTTCCCGTTGTTGTTTTGCAGAATACGACTACGAAATATACTAAGATTTTAAGACCCATAGCCATTGCTTTTCTCATGAAAACCTTTTTTGTTTTGTGGCGTTTCTTTGCCGTTGTGGCTTGGAAAATCACTTATTTATCGTGACGCCATCGTTTGGTAGAGATCCGTTTTCACAATGTTTTCCGTCCACACGAAAACGAAAAGCCGGCGGGTATTCGAAAAGCTCCGTTTTTTTGTCACGTGACGGATTCGTGTGGAGGGTAGCCCAAACCGCAGAAAAAAGCGGCGTTTTCAAATTCTTCCGGCGAAGTGTGGACGGAGCCATACAAAGCTCATTGTATCTGCCTTGTCAGCATAAGAAACCCTTTAAAAGCCGTGGAGATTGATCACTTATCAAGCTTTCCATTGCCCACCTCCCGCTATTTGTGAATTTACAAGAAAAAGATCCCTGGAAGATGAAAGGTGGCAACCAATAATGGACTGGCACGCTATAGCGAATCTCATGAATGAATAGGTTGAATCTAGGGAGCAAAGGGTTGAGGAGTCTGCTAAATTGGTTTGTCTGTTTTCTATTGGATAACGGAGTTAAAAAGTTGAAATTTGGATTTTAGAACTGCACAAAGCTCTATGTTAAGTGTGAAGCTGTCTACGTGTAGCGTAAGAGCTCATATTACTTCGGATGCGACATTCCCAAAACAAAGGTCGGTAAGGAAGCAGGGCC
>JAHPZR010038847.1:12500-17184 GCA_019787425.1 Platygyra sinensis | reverse complement strand
TGAGTGATTCAATATTTTTCGTTATTATGGTGGTGTCATCAGCAACCTGTGAAATTTTGACCCCCTGGTCCTCCGGAAGGCAAATGCCTTTACAATCTGAATCTTGGCGTTATTTTAACTGCCTAGCAGTTCCGTTAGCAAGGATGCATTAGAAGACGGGACCTTAGGCGGGACAACCCTGGCGTACTCCTCTCGAGTATATTAAAATAATTTTTCAAAAACCCACCATACATAACTGCACTTTGTACACCTCATAAAAAATAGGTCCGCGTTTGCGGACATGCGTGGCTTACGAGTTACCCTGGTTCCAGAGGTTTTCTTGCCTCTTCGCAGCTCTGGTTCTCTCATCTCACGCAGAGGAAAATCAAGAAAAACCTCTGGGACCGGGGTACTTACGAGTCGATTTTCTACTTATAATTGAAAAACCTGTCGATTTTCCTGTATGTAGATTCGGTTACAAAAAAAATGGGTTTCACGTACACGATTAGTAGATGTTTGAATTTTAAAGAAAATTGTTGGGGAGGCCTGACAAATTGCAGGGGAGTGATCTGTGATGGACAAGCATCCCGTCCACGGGGAGGTAGAAATACTTCTAGCTGCTTCATGCTACAGAAACGGGGATAACCTCAGGCTGCTATGAGCCAGTCGGCTCCCAAGGCTTCACTTTTTTAGATAATAGGAGGGCAGGACAGAACAGGACCAAGTTGGTCAAAAAAATGGAAAAAAACGCTACAACTTAGATCAAAGTGGCTTGTTAGCCACTGAACTGGGAAACTAAAATTATGAAAGGGCTGTTATGAAGGAATTGCTCGTTAAACGAAGTACTTGTCATGTGAGTGCAGTCTTGGTTTCGAAAAGCGCGTAAATCTTTATCCATGTAGGGTTGTGTTGTTCAAGGTTAACAAACTGTTTGTTACTGAGGCTTACACGTTTCCATTACATGTATTTGTGCTTGTTTTCTCTGTGCTGCAGTCAAAAACGGCAAGATAATTTTTTTTTGTCAAAACTGAGGTTTAACACTTTCAAATACTTGTAAGTAATGCACAAGCTGATCATACATGCTGGTCGTCACGCGAGAGGTTAAGAGTTCCAGTCCCATTTGTGCATGCTTTTCATTTTTGGTTTCTTCTTCCCTGCTTTCTGCTTTGTTCTGCAAAAAAAACGTTTACCGAAAGGAAGTGTTTGTGTCTCTGTTTTCTTGGATTAAAGAGAAAATCCTCTGGAGTCGGTTTTTCAACATCATGCTCTTTTTATATGCAATGTGTTTTTACCCGTGCGCGACATAGCGCGGCAGGATAAAAACAGAAATATTTAAAAACTTTATCCAAAAGAATGCTATACGTCAGTGTTTAAAAGGCATTACATTGCTGAAAATAAATTTTTTACCTTCAATATTTTAAATAAACCTTTCTTCCTTCCTCAGCGTGAAATAATATGATTTCAGAATTGTAAACTCTTCCAGGAAACTTGCATCAGTGCGGATAAAGTGAAACGTGATGGCTAAAGTACAACAACGTACGCAAACTTCAAACAGGAAAAAACAACAAACAGTATTGTCATTGTTTCTCCTTGAAATAAACACCTTGTTATCTTTAAGGACACACTGTTTACTCAGCGCTAGTACTTCACGGAAAGAGTTTGCCTTTTCGTCGAGGATCGAGGGTCGAGGTAATAGTCGAGGGTCGAGGGTAAATGGTCGAGGGTCGAGGGTATTTACGTCGAGGGTCGAAAAATTTTTCACAATTATTTTTGGATGTCGTCTAATCAAAATTTCGTGTTTACTCGAGTTTCCGGTGTCTGATATATTTTACCTTAACACAAGTAGTGGTATCATGTGTTTTTTTTTATCCTGTTCCAGGCTCTCGTTAGCTGGAACAGGCTAACATTTGTTATATTCCCGGGTTATACTGTAGTTTCCCTTAAACTGTTGACTCGACCCTCGGCCAAAAGGCAAACTTTAAATTAATGATTTAGAAATCCAGCGTTCAAAATTCTGTTCAACCAAAGGAAAGAAGCGTGACAGGAAGTTCAATACCATTAAACTGTTGACTGTTCTTAAGAGAACTTTGAAGCAGGACCTCAGTTCTAATTTTCTTTAACTGTAAGACATTTAAGATCGTTTCTTTTAAGGCTAATGGAGTACAATGTATATGCCTTTTTTCTTTAAAGTTTTAGCTGTGAGAAAGAGTTAATTTCGAGAAAACATCCGATATTTCCCATTGAGAGATTTCTATCTCTTGTATTTCTATCTCTTCTACTACCTAGTAATGTGACAACAACACAACAAAACGTCTAATAAGAGATTTATTATCCTACACGCAGAGCATCCAACCCCTCATAAAGGAAAATCTGGAGACCCATGAAAAAAAAATTCTGGAGATTCTACAAAAAATAGTGAGATTCTATTTTTTTTCCCGATCAAACCCCTTTGAACTAGACACCAACCTCAATCCCAGGGCCTACTCCCCACTCAAAATGGGGAACAGACACGGAGGAAAACGATGAGTTATTGAAAACAAGCGAAGATCACAGCTCGGTACAAAAACGTAGTGAGTACAGTGTTTTTCTTTAATAGTTTGTCACATTATGGCGCACTAGCTTTCCTCGTAAATATTCCATTTTCATTCAATAACTTAGATTTAGTATATACACACTCAGTGATCTCTGGTGTTTTAAAGCAATCTGAATTGGTTCGCTAATCTCTGGCTAATGAGGCCTTAATGCACCTCCTAGCGAGTGAATAATGCGTAAGCCAAACACAAATTAAAGCATACTTTTTGAATAAAGCATACTTTTTGATTCACACTAGTTGAACGGTGTTTAAGAACCGTTATTCTAGACTGGGGGGTCACGAGTGTTTTTTCGCAGATTAACTATAGATTTTTCCGCGTTCAAGGATGGAGTCCTGTAAATAGTTCGCGGAATTCGCGCATGCCTTGTACAGCTTTGCAACGTTTTCCACGCATGAATTGAGAGGATCAAATTAAATCCATTGGCTAATGGTTTCCTTCTGAAAATGTTGTTGGGGAGAAATCACTTCCTGACCAATGTGTATATACTAAGACAATTATTCTTCTCAACTACTCGGTGAATAGTGGCGTTAGAATATTTTACCATCGCCGCTTCGACGGCTCGGTAAATATTCTGCCACTATTCACCGAGATTGAGAAGAATAATTAGTTAATTATTTCATTTCAGAAAGATTTTTTTCCCAAAATCCCGTGAGATTGGGAGCCTTGTCGTGAGATCGTGAGGATAACGACAAAAAATCATGATACTCACCGGCAGAACCGTGGAGAGAGTTTTGCAGGTCTGTACACGCTTAATTGGTTAGGTCCGGTGCGGGGCGAAAATGTGCGGGGGGATAATTTTATTTACGAAGGACTGCGTGACAGGAAGTATGGTAAGCGGAACGGGAATCTTGGCGAGAGAACCAAATGCCGTGGTGGATATTTAGTTATTTTTTTGTACTCGTTTTTGGGGCGCTATTTTGTAACTCTAACGAAGTAACAGTTGGATAATAAATATTGAATAATTGATAGCAGAGGACTCAATGGTTTTCTTGGTCTAACGTTTTGCACTCGTTTCATGATCAGACTCTAGATTAGGTAACTTTCATTGTTTGGTATCTTTATTTTTATTTGAATATTTAAAAAAAAAGTATTTCCCACGTCCCACTAGTATGTGAAACCTAAGGTCAGACCGCGATTATTTCATCGCCTGTGAAACAAAAAACTTGGAAATCTCCACGATGACAACAAAAGAAACACAACTTGTCAAATACCGCATTCACAGACTTCACAGGCTGGCAAAACAACTACAGCAAATTAAGTACACACTGTTACAGCGCCGGGGGGGCAAATTGATCCCCGACTCGCAAAAATGATCCCCAGCACCGGAAATGGATCCCGTCGGAAAACCAAGGCATGGCATGGAATTTGTGCCTCGGGTTGTGGATTCAGTTTTTAACATAAACAGAAGCAAGTTATAATTGACATTATTCTATATGGATATACTGAATTCGTATGATAAGAGTTTCTTCGGATTATTTACGAAAAAGCTCTTACTGAATGCCTTGTAATCGGTTTTTGTTTGTATAATGCATTACCAATTGAAATCCCGACCCCCCCCCCCCACCCCGGGCCAAGGTGGGGAATGTGGGGGATTTTTATGGCATTTGAGGCACGGTTTGCCCGTGGGGGTGGGGGATTTCTCAGCATTTGCATTTACCACCTTCATCGAGGTCGGGAGCGAGGTGGGGATTTGACTGGTGCCTAGTTTCTTCAGGCATTTATTCACGTGGTCACTGGTGTCGCTTGCGGCTCGCTGGATTTCGTGCAGTTGTTGTTTGGTTCGACATCTGGTTTTGAAAGGTAAGTTTCCCTAATTATTTTCCCTTTATTCCATCATTTAGATTAATCCTTTGGATTTTGCCTTGAGCTTTCATGGTTTATTGACTGGAAAATGTTATTGTCTTTAAACCAACCTTCTCACACAATGCAGATATACGCTCTTCTACTTCTTAGTGTGGTTTCTTAGTTCTATATTTCCTCATTCTTTAGGGTCCAAAATATAAATATAGCTCCTATGCCCTATTTTATGCAGTCTATTTTAATAGAACATAAATTTGTTACACTAAAGAAGTAGAGAATTTGAACTAAATAACATTATTCCATGAGCCCGC
>JAHPZR010038847.1:0-2500 GCA_019787425.1 Platygyra sinensis | reverse complement strand
GTCACTTTGTTCCGCATAATATTGCCGAAAATTTCCGCATAATTTTCAGTTTTTTTCCGCACCCTATCAGATGGCCTGTAAAATTGTAGATGTTCAGTATCGTGGTATGTGGACTGTGTAAATTACAGACTGAGAATGGAGTGAAAGGGAAACACAAAGTACGAGAATAAATTGAACATTAACTTTGTGAGTTGTAACTCAGCAAATGGCTATTATTTGTTGTCAGAAGACAAACTTTCTTCCGAGTTGGGTAGCTCGTCAAAAGGCGGTGATTTGTGGTCAGGATGGTTTATTCATTACTAATTGAACATTTTTCATACGTCATAAATTCAAGCAATTAAAGAAAACAATTGCAAAGTAAAATTTCTGGCGACACGCTGTTTGAGTGTAAACTATATATTTTGTCAAGAAATATTTACTACAGGTGTTCGGAAATTAAACGTTTACTTTCGAAAATAAAGTTGAAAGAAATGCTTTTCCTGAAAGTTCATAGCTTTTTATAAGTTTATAGGTTTACAATTTTTAAATCTATTCATCTCTAGCTCACCTCAAATTCACGTACAGATCGTTATCTGTTATTCGATCAGACAAAACATGCAAACTGAGACCACGCGTGAAGTTTTAAGCCTCACTTCGTGTAACAAAATCTCTCGGATGTTTTTTCTCTTTCAGAAATGAAAAAGTCTACGTAATTGAAAGAAAAATAGTGCCATTAGCCAGATTTGGTGGATATGACTTAAACTATACGCGCATAATAATAACATCACTCACATTTTTTGATGTAACCTCACACATGATCATTTGTGGTCACTCGTGGTCACTCGTGGTCACTCGTGGTCACTCGTGGTTATTCGTGGTCACTCGTGATCACTCGTGAGTACTTTTAGACCCTATCCAAATTTTGACTTTTGTAACGCAAAATTTCATTGGTTCGTGCGTTATCAGATGCACGTTTTGATTGGTTAGTAAGAAAAACGATTGTGTAGAGCGTGTATTGAGAAAATCTTTTGGATCAAGAAGTTTATCAACAAAACTTCCTTTCATTTGTCAAATTAATTTTGAGAAATATTTTTAAAAGCAATAGAAAACTTTTTCCCGTGTTTGCATAGCCTGATATAAACACTCGAGGGGTTGGGAGAATTCTTGACAGTTATGCTTAAACCCTCGACTTCGTCTCGGGTTTGCATAACGGTCTCGAATTCTCCTAACCCCTCTCGTGTTTAATCAGGCTATGCAAAGACGGAAAACGTTTTTCTATTGCTTAAATTGTTTTCAGTTTGTCAAGTACACAATAGTTACGCTTTTAATTGATGTAATGATTATTACTTTTTTCAGGGTGCATTTCTTGGAAGCAATCCTTTCTCATCCAGTGGTGAAGCCTCTACATATGGGCAGAAGGTTTGGAACTGTTTCTAATTTTTTTAGTTAGTTAATGTTTAAACATATGAGCCAACCTTGACATATCAGAATTACAAATTGATTCAGTCCTAGGAAAGAGTTCCATATAGTGCAGCCTTGTTTTGGCATCTCTACTGCTTTTTTGTAAGGAACACGCTTTATGTTATCCATCCCAGGTACAATAACCTTTTGCAATTGGTCCAGCTCAAAATTGTAACGTGTTAATTTCATCTCATTTTGGTAGACTTTAAACGCCATTATGCATCTGGATAAAATTCCAAAAGTGCAGAAGAAATTGGGCGGGTACATTTTTAAAAATGCTGCTTTTCAGAGAAAATAGTCTCATATTATTCAAATTCAATTGTTAATCCATGCCATTAAGGTTAAAGGGCCCTATCATCAGTCACACACACCCTTGTTTAAGAATTAGAGAACATGAACCGTGTTTCTATCGAGTTATAGACTGAAACAGCAGTAAAAGTTTATGAGAATAAGAAATGCTGTGGGAACACAAGCCGCAGGTGAGTGTTTTTACAGCTTCTTCGAGTTCCCTCAAACTTTAACTGCAAGTGTTTCTATAACTCATAAAAGCATGGGGAACATGTTTTCTATTGCCTTTAAAAAACACCACAATAAGAAAAAGGAAAACAACTTGTTAACTTTGATTATCAAAATGTAAATTCTCTTTGCTCATGCCTCATTATGTCAACAGCTCATGGTAGTTCCGTGTCTCCATCGAGTTATAGAAACACGATTTTTAACCAGTCAGTGAGCGAATTTTTCTTAGGTCTGTTTTCTAATTAATATTTTTGTTTACATAAGTGAGTTTGTCTAAAATATTATAATTTGGAACATAATTATGTAAATGAAGGAAATAAGTTCACCGTGAAACTACTTATTCAGAGATGTTGTAGCTTTACGTCGAGAAAGCTATACAACAGCTTGTCTAGTGAAATTCTAATTTTTCTTTCAGCTATCTGATCGAGCTTATGTTTTTCAAGCTTGATGTAACGACTAAGTAGACCTTTCACATGAAAAATAGTGGCTTGAATACTTGTATTTGACTCGCATTATATTTAAAATACATTTTATTTCTTCAAAA
>JAHPZR010038846.1:0-13824 GCA_019787425.1 Platygyra sinensis | reverse complement strand
AAAAATTAAATGGCGAGGAGACCTGAAGGAACTACGGGGCTAATACTAAGTCAGGTCTCCTCACTTAAAAAAACAGGTCTTAATATAAATAATTACAATATGGGCTTATCACAGCTAACTTAGACATCAAGATTCACACACGAACACACACACACACATATACTTAATGAATAATCTCAGTAATTTTAGCCATACAAATAACGCTAATATATACTAAGGAAAAATTCTTTAAGCTTTCGTTTAAAAGATTCAGATGAGGACGAACCAGTTATGACAGAATTCAAAGAATTGTAAAACTTTGGACCTTGGAAATAAATTGAAAACAGTCTGGTGTTTGTTCTATACAGAAGCAGGCGAAAAGAATGGGCATTCCTAGTATTATAATTATGGATTTGACTGTTTATAAAGAAAAAGTTATTGAGCTTGCAATTGGAAGACAGTGTAGAGTTCTTAAATGAAAACATGAAAAACCTAATTGAAACAAATGAATGTCTTGAAGATGGGGCCAGTATCAGCATCGTAGGTAGAGTTGTTTACTATTCATACATACATCACCTTTATTTCACCTCGGATTTACAAGAGTAGCTGTATAGTTAACTTCTCCCAGAAAAAGAGAATAAATAAATAAATAAATAAATAAAAACAAATAAAATCGTATATTATGTACAGTACATTACAGTACATTCTGAAAAAGAGCAGGGCTGAGATACAAGTACCAATGTCAAATAAAATTGAACTGAATTACAACTGAGATCGGTTCAAGCGCGACTTTTGATCAACTATTGATCCACAGTTGTACTCAATTGCACGACATTTGAAGCAACTATTCACCTACAGTCACTCTTAAATTTGTTAAAGTACAATTTAGTCCGACAGGACGAAAGTGAGACGTTTGAACTTCATTGAGATTGAAAATAATTCTAGCGCATGCGTGTAACGCTTCAAATGAAAACTATGAGCAATGCTTTTATCTGGCTCCGCTTGGTTATATGTATCTGTCAAAATCTCATTTGCCAGTTAAAAGGTTCAGTGTTCCTTTTATTGCCTGCACAAGATATTTCAGAACGTACTGACAACACTATAAGGGATCTATTTTAGACATTAAAAGCCTCTAAATACAGGCGGTTCCACAGATTTCGTACCGATAAGCCGTAGTGTTAATAGTCATCAACTGAAATCTTTTCCAAATGTCATTGCACAGTAATTACCGAAATAACATTTTCAGGACGTTTTTAAGAATGTTTTGTGTTAATTACTGAAAAAATGTTTAATAGGTGCTAATTTCGTTTGCGGTTCAACAAGAGCAAATTTCGCTTCGAATCCTTTGAACTCCATTTAGGGTTCGTCTGGATTTTATTTAACAAGGTATGTAAAGAAACAAAAACTTTTCACAAAGCTTTTTGGAAACATTTTAAGAGATTTTGCGGGATTTTGGCGTCGGCGTTTAGCAGCTTTCTACGCTATGCTGTTCTAATGGACAATTTCAAAAACTCCTGGCAATTTATGACTTATAGAAATCATGTAGCTTAGCAGAAAATCGAACTCTTAGTAGTTCCGTCTACCCTTTACCTTGAATAGAAATTTGGTTCTTGAATTTCCTGTAACAAAAACCAATGCCAGGTCTTCCCTAATTGCATTCAAATTCGCACACCTTCTGTTACGCATTAAATTTAGTCATTTGCAAAGTCTATTCGAAAAGTAATACAATGAGTGCGCTTAAAGTGAGGTTAGTTTTAATGCACCCTTGATGTAACAGCGAAAAAACATTTTGCATCTAAAGTAGCAGATATGAATAATTCATCTGCCTGCAAAATAGTTAAATGGAGGTGTTCGAGTCGTAAAATATCACACAACACTTTTTGTATAGAAGTTTAAATGCTCCCGGAAGTTGTTAGACTACGCAAAATCGCCGCTGAATATCTAAAGCGGAGAACGAAAACGTGTTCTTATCACAGGGCTACCAAATCACCACAATCATATCTTGAGTAGTTTTGTCCTCTACCTGTAGATTTCCACCCGTCGTGATTGGTGCAATATTAAAAAAGTTAGTACGAATATCATTTTGTTGCGAGTAAAAAGCAATGAGATTGGAGGTGATTAAGCCTAAATCTGAGAACCCTAACCTATAATAAAAATAAAAGAACCTAAAAAGTCTAAATACAGGCACTACCTTTAACAGTAATTAAAAAGCTTGTGATCTATAGAATTCTAAAAGACGATTTTTAAAAATTATGACTGAATTAAGATCCTTCATTTTATTTGGAATATCGTTAAAAAAATTTGGATTCATTAAAATAAAAAGACTTCCTTGCAGTCTCAGTTCTCACTTTGGGTAGCATTAAGTTCTTCCCTCTACCCCTCGTGTTGTTCTAAAAGCCTTAAAATAATCTTAAAAAACATTGGAGAGAATTCTAAGGTTAAATTATTAGTATACTTTTCACTCCTCTTAGACAAGGGAAGTCATTTTAAATTCTTCTCGGCGCCTAAATCTTTGGTCTTCAAAACAATCTCTGCCGCCCCTCTCTCAAACCAAAGCGTTCTCGTTTTTCGGCGGATTTGCTCAGTAAGATGGCACTCTATGATCGACTCACAATAAGCAGTGAAGTTTTGCAGGATCCTTTCAATACCGAATCAAGGAATTACTGTGAAACCAATTAAATCTAAAAATCGTTTCAATAATTAACAACACTATTCAACAGTAGCGTATACTTTTTCATTTGCCCCTGAATTTTATCATCAATTTTCTTGCCTCAGTAAAATTGCGTCAGGGCTGCCTAAAGTGTTTTTAAATCATTTTAACTCTACGCTTGCTGATTTTCGCTAATGTTTCAGCTGCCAGTAAATCTACTTGATAACAATAAACCACACAAAAACACGAAGAAAACAATAGTCTTCACTTTCCCTCGGAAGCTAAGTAAGCAGAAGGTTCTGCCGGGATAATTGCTACCGACTTGAATGATACAAGCAATCGGCGTCGTTTTCCCTTTTCCTTTTTCCTCTTCAGTTCCATCAAAGTATACGAACGCACCAAATAAATGGACAAAATTAAATTCATTCCTGGTCACCTTCAAGGTGATCGGTTTTTTTAAATAACTTACTGTTTCATAGTCTTGTTGAAGCTCGTGTAACAATACTTGGTAATCTTCTTTGTGTCGGTTTCGAAGTAGTTCCTAAAAAAACGTTTCATAAAATTTGTTAATTACGATGTGACTGTGAGATTGCCATAAAAACAAAAGATAACTGGTCGTGGTTTTGTCTGATTTCCTCAGTCCGCGGCGGTTTTTCTCTTAAATTTATTTATGAGGATTATGGTGTATTGACAAGATGCAAATAAGTAAAGCGGATTTTCGAGCCACGGTGGAGCTGATAAACTGAAAAACGACAAAACCGCAACAAAGGACAACACAAAAGGTTTTTAAGGAAAAAATTGAAGCAGAAGAATCATCGCACGATAAGAGAGAGGTATGAGATTTTCAGAAACGTTCCCTACTGCGAGGCCTTTGTCTCCTTGAATTATTTTTGAAGCCAATTATCACGTAGAGTAAGACTTAATATTGTGCATCGTAACTTCGTTCAGCTGAGATATTTTTCTTTTGATATCATCAGTGTTAACTTTATTAGTTCCCTATCTTGCTTATTTCTCGACATTTTGAGGAGCCTCAATAACATTTCAAAACTTGAGTTTTTGATTAAATTTTTGCTCTTTAAATGGGTTATCTGAATTTTTCAACAGAAGTGTTAAGAATAATCAATGTCAGTTCGATCCGGTTAATGTCAGCACGATATACCTGTACGCTTTATCCGGAATAAGACCCACAAATATTTCAAAGCTAATAGCGAATTTTGCCACGATAAGAGTTAACACTTTAAAAAATGGTATTGAAAAAATACAATGAAGGCGGCGTGTAAACATACTCGTTTAAATTTTTATGACACCATTTAAATCAAAGCTTATATGCAGAGTTTGTCAGTTTTATATTATTTTATTTTATTTTATTTTTTTATTTTAATTATTCCTCCAATCCCTAGCTGTTAGTTTTTCAAAGTGAGAAAAATACGACCCCTTTCATCTCAGTTGAAACCTCCACCTGATAAATTCACACGCGAGACAATGAAACTAAAATTAGTATATGAAAGATGGTATATTTGAGCTGCGGTCGCCTGTTAACAGGCTTACCTTTGACGATCACACGCGCGAGCAGTGAAAAGCGCTTCGCGCTCGATTTCACGCGCGCGGCTTCGCCTCGCGTGCTTTTGCCCCGATGTGAACCTGCTCGCAAGCTAAGCTGGAGAGACAGGTATGATTGACATGATTGTATGACAGCGATGATCAATCATGTGTTCATAAATAAAACCCTATGTTCATATCTTACTTTGAAAACTCTTCAAACTGTTTACCCTGTAAAGTTACTTTTTAAAAAACAGTGTTCACTATTTTAAGTGTAAACCCTCTTTAAATTGATTGACCTAAATTCTCCTTACAAAGTCGATAACTTTCCGGTTGACAGGTGACAAGAACAAAGACAGCGTATTTTCTTGATTTACCACTAAATTCTCAGAACCGAAATTAAAAGATGAATGTCGATCAGTTGAGAGAGTTGACAGTGTGCAACTGAAATGCATTCACATTTGTTAATGATCGACGTAAGCCCTTAAGTACCTTTTGTTAACAGGCGACTATTCGCCTCAGGGGCCATTCTCGGAATTGTTAATTGTTAGCTGTGACGCACCTTTACTTCGATAAATGTTTGTTTAACAAGGTGAGTCATTTTAGCTCTCTATAGGCAAGGTGGTTTGTTCTAAACGTTATCTTGGGTCAAATTTCGACTCATTATTCGGCACATCCTTCAATTGAACGTACGCGGCTTTAGTTAAATCGACACCTGTAATGATCTGTGTGGATACGTAATTTCAAAGTAAGTTGCTATATTTTTGAGTGTTTTTCTTTTCTCCAAGTCAGATGAAGCCGGATACATAATTCTTATCGTATCCTTGTATTGCGCTAAATCCGTTTCAGTTCTCAATCTTTACCTGGGTATATTCCCTGACTTCTTAAGCGCTGCTTGATAGTCAGTTCCATGATTTTAATTCGGTGGCTTGCGCAGTTTACAATTTGTACTACAGTATTTAAGTCCTGCGCCACTCTGACCTGCTCCAACAGATTTGAAAAACTCAATCTGTGGAGAATTTGTTCCTGTAAGATTTGAAGCTTAAGCCAACAACGGTCAAAGGCAAAGATTCAAATCTCCAATTTGAAGCTCCAGTTTATTTTCTTGGACCCCGTTGCAACTGGTTTAAATGATCACTTTTCTCTCGAATTTTCTATCAGTTATGGACACATTATTGGCACAATACTTTCGCTTCCATTGCCAGCTAAATTGTTTCATTTTAATTTTAAAACAAATTCTAAATACTCAAGCCCAAAGACCCTAACTTTAATAACCAGTCCATCATTGTTCTCATGGGTAATTTCAATATTCAATGTTTAAAATGTTAAAATCTGTTTTCAGCTTTTCCGCGTCATTTCATTTTTGAGGGGATGAAATTTTGAGATGCGCAGTTTTGGCATCAATTAATCTTTTAGCTACTGTGAATATTAAGCTGCACTTTCCTCTTAGCGAAATGAAATGTGGCTAATATCTATCCTTTGCCTTTCTTTCTTTTTTTTTAAAGCTTAGGTATGGTAAATATAATACTAATATTGTATGTAGAAATCAAGGGGGATGCAGTTAACTTGAAAGGGTGGCTCTGTATCCGCGATAAAATGAATACTTAAAATTTAGAATAAATTTTCAAAGATTCGCCACCATTGACGTGGCGGCTTAAACAACCAGTTACCACCGCGGAGATAGAAACATGTGAAAATGAATTTATAATTGTTACTGCGTTCTTTCTTATTTAAGATCTTCAAGGGATTACTCTTTGTCTTTTTTTCCCAATCTTTCCGTATAATTAAAATGCTCATACAAAAGAAACTTTTAGGCCATGTTCCGATTTACAACATTACTTTTATCCCCACAGTTAATCTTCTAATTCAATTAAAAACTTAAAATGCGCAATATTAAAAAAATACGCATGTTTTAAGGGTTTGTTGGTTGCAACTAAATTCAGGGAAAATCGAACGTTCCAGAGAGGCTTTTAGCAACTTTGTAGTTGGTGAATTACTCACGAAATAAAGATTGCGTACGTAAAGCCATACGGAACATAACAGAGACATGTGATCGCAATTTTTATTTCTTGTTCAAATCTTGCAGGGTGTAGCAGGTGTAGCGAAAAAAAAATTATTGGGGCAGATATCAAGATGCTCAACAACACAAACTCAACAGAGCCCCAACATGTCCAAGACGACATCGTGGGCGTTGACATTCAAGCAATAGCTGAACTAGTTCCTGTTGCATTGCTGATCATCCTTGCAAATGGATTGGTGTTACTTTTATTTGTGAAAAGACCACGACTCCGAACACCAGCAAACTACGTTCTTTTCAGTTTGGCAGCTTGTGACTTTATCACCGGAGTCATCAATATTCCCTTGTTCATCGTAGTTGCTTTCACGCGGCTTATCGCGCCGCGCGATCTTCTTTACATGGTGCTTCTGGTGAGCGTGTTCAACAATTTTACAGCAATATCAGCTTGCTATCACATTCTAGCTGCCACTACAGAGAAATATCTGTCGATAATCTGGCCAGTGAAGCATCGATCGATAACCAGGAAAACAGTTTTTATAGTGCTTCAAGTTGTTTGGATGGTGTCTTTCATTGTAGCTTTCATTCCCTTCACGTGGGTCAACATGGAGGATAGAGAAACGCAAGGGGAATTAACACTAGGGCATGTCATATTCTGTCTTGTGGCAGTTTTCCTGTTGCCGTATACATTTATGATCTATGCCTTTGTGGCTATTTTCAAATCGATTTCCAATCAGGGTAAGACGAAAGGAAACTTTATCTCGAGATCAAATTTCAATCGACAAGTTGCTCTAGAAAGAAGATGTTTGATTTTGTTCTCTTCTATGGCAACTGTCTTCCTTGTATGTTGGCTGCCATGGTTTATTTTGTTGTTACTCTTCAAGGTAGAGGACAATATGGAAGACATGGAAATTGCAGCCCACGTGTTTGTCCTTGTTAGGTATGCTACGTCTATCATAAATCCTCTATTGTACACGTTTTTTAGACGAGATTTCAACAAGGCCCTCAAGTCTCTGTTTAAAAGGAAGAGATCTCAGCGCTTTTCAAGAGACAGTGATGTGAACAGGCAAGTTTTAACTAAAGATGGGGATGACACCGCGGAAAACATCGTCTGACTCCGTTGAGCGTTACAAGACGTTGTCTAGGGCCTATGTCTCCGGCTCGAGTTGTCTTGAAAACCGATCACCAGCTTGCTTGTTATTTAATTCTAAGTTAGATGGATACTTGACGGAAGAACCTTTTGGCGCTTTTACTCCATTATTTACCCAATGGAACGGAAAAGATTCTTATTATCCAATGGCAAGCCTTTACCCTTTCTGGAGTGAACACTGTAATTATATTACACCTAAAGCAATTCAATAACCCATTCAAAAGTTTTTATCCCTCTTTAGCAGTTAAGCACATTCAGCTCCAGCTACAAACTATGAATTACATTTTTGAAGCTAACTTCACGTTCGTCACCTGCCTGTGTGAAGGTCTGCTTCCGGCCATTTGTAAGGAGGAATTTAATATTTATTACTGTTGGAACTGAAGTTTACAACTAAAGAACCTGACATTAATCAAAAGACAAATGTGACTTCTGCACGGAAATTAACACCAACTATTAAACTGTAAAAATGTTCTAGAAAGGCCTCGGGGCTATTTTTTGTTCCTAAAAGCAACAGTCGCCTTTGAAAATGACATGATTTGTATAGACAACATTGTCAAATAAAATTAATTTATTTCATCGGGTCAGCTTTAAATACGGTATTTTCATGAAAAAGAGCTGGACTCAGATTACATGTTTGTGCCGAATATATAAGGGATGCACGTGAGAGCACTTTTAAGCCCATGAAAAATGCTCTAAAATGAGCGCGGCGGCGCTTTGCCGGCTTAACGACAATTCTAAAGCGCTTAGTTCAAGTACTTGAATTCTAGAGTTACATTAATTGCAAGTGGCTAACACTCCAATGTAGGTGGCTGATTGATTCCATTTAACAGGGAGGCAGGGACATTGATGTTTAACCATTTTTAATTAAAGGCGCACCACTCGCGACGCAAGCTTCTTTAGTTGCTTAGTTATAATGTTTTGACCTACTCAAACCATGAGTCCTGTGACGTACTGGCTGATCACCTGTTCAAACATCTCGGGTGGAAACATCTAGCATGCCAGCAGCAAATTCATGGAGCAACGAAGGCTTACAGGTTCCTTCACGTGTTGGCTCCACTGACTATCTCTCAGTTTTAAATTCGAGAGGCGAGAAACTTAACGGACTCTGAGAATAAACTAAGCGGGTGATCCATTGCCGCGCCTTCCTTGCAACTTGACGGAAGCAGAGTCACTGAGGCAGATTAAATGCGCCTACTCAAATAAGATGTATTGTTCAGTTTCACAAATATGTATTAAAAAAGGAAAACGGTGTAAGTTCCCCTATTAATGATTAAGAAAAATAATTTATCTCACGAAACTTCATCCGTTCCTTTCTGCAAACTTTGTCGTGAAAGTTTTAAAAATGCGCTGTACAATGGCACAATACTGTCAATAGTAAATGGCTGTCGTGGCGATTGAATTACGAGAGGGTTCTTGGAGACCTTTTAAAAGGGTGAATTTCATGGTCGCTTGAAAATAAATTGGGGGTATATTGTTACCTTAATGGAACTTTTGTGTCGTAGGCGCAGTTTTCTTAAGAGAGGAATGTGATTGCAATTTTAGTTCACATTCGACTCTTCTCATGTGTATTTCAAGAAAAATCATCGAACCAGAGATAAGATGCCGAACAACACCAACTCAACAGAGCCTCCACATTCACAAGAAGACATCAGGGGAATTGACATTCAAGAAATTGCTCAATTAGTTCCTATTGCATTTCTGATTATCCTTGCGAATGGATTGGTGTTTGTTTTATTTGTGAAAAGAACACACCTCCGTACACCAGCAAACTACGTGCTTTTCAGTTTGGCAGCATGCGACTTCATCAACGGAGTCATCAATATTCCCTTCTTCATCATAGTCGCGTTCACACCGGTCATCCCTTATCCGTCCAAGTTCCAATCTAACATGTTTGTTCTGGTGAGCGCGCTCAACAATCTTACAGCAATATCAGCTTGCTATCACATACTAGCTGCAACTACAGAGAAATATCTGTCGATAATCTGGCCAGTGAAGCATCGATTGCTAACCAGGAAAACAGTTTTTATAGTGCTTCAAATTGTTTGGGTGGCTTCTTTCATTGCAGCTTTTATTCCCTTCACGTGGGTCAACATGGAAGACAGAGAAACGCAAAGGAACTTAGAACTAGGGCATGTCATATTCTGTCTCGTGGCAGTTTTCCTGTTGCCGTATACATTTATGATCTGTGCCTTTGTGGTCATTTTCAAATCAATTTCTAATCGTGGTAGAAAGAATGGAAGCATTATCTCGAGGTCACATTTTAGTCGACAAGCTGCTCTAGAAAGAAGATGCTTGATTTTGTTCGCTTTCATGGCAACTGTCTTTCTTGTATGTTGGTTGCCATGGTATATTTTGATGTTGCTGTATAAGGTATACAACGGTGAAAAAGAAGGACTAGAAATTGCAATGCAAGTGTTTGTCCTCGTTAGGTATGCTACCTCTATCATAAATCCCGTGTTATACACGTTTTTTAGGCGAGATTTCCACACCGCCCTTAAGTCTCTCTTTAAAAAGCAGCGATCACGGCGCTCCTCGTTCCCGCTGTCTTCAATTGGCAATGAAGTCAATCAGCAAGTCAGTTCAAACGAAACAGAGGAAAACTTGACTATCGTGTAACTCTTGTGTATTAAAACACATTATCTAATGTGTATTTCTAGGTTTCTTATGAAAACTGATCATCAAACACCCATTCTAAAGATTTTTATCTGGCTAAGAATTTTTAAAATACTTTGCTTTCAGCTTAGTAGTTAGCAATTTGACAGTGACCAACTCGAAAGCTCATTGGCTGCTTTGGTCACTGTACACGATTAAATAGTGTTTTTTTCTGGCTAACTTTTGTTTGTATTTTTTTATATAACTGTATTATTGTAAACTATGTTATATTAAGTTGTATCTCGTCTGTAAACAGTGTAAAAATAATAAAAATTAAACTTCAAACTTAATCTTGAAATAGAGATCTATAGCAGTTATTTGGTCTGTTCATGTACCACTTGAGAAAGCACGCTAAAAAGCTACTATTGAATTGCGATTTGTAAAAATCTCTCTGGAAAGGCTTTTAGAAGATCTTAGTATGATTTTGAGTTGATATATTACATTTTATTATGTATGTTAAAAAAAACTAATTAATTAAAATAGTATTTAAAAACTTTGAGCCCCTCTGTAAGGGTGGTTAGTTCCGAATAACATTGAAGAGTTGTAGTATGAAATCCAAATGAATTGTACAAAGTAGTTTAATTTTCCAGTCAGACTGGCACACAAGGCTTACACAGATCGCAAACCTGTATTATTGTACGTTTATCAATGCTGTATAAACAATGTAATACCTGAATACTCCGCGCGAATGCTCCCTGCCATTGATCAGGAACACTGTAACCAAATAACTGGAGGTCTGTAACACCTTCTTTCGATTCGCGGGATCTTCGACCATATAAAGAAGACCGCACTGAATTTCTTATCATGGTGTCAAAAAATTCATACTTCGATATAGATTTTACTGTCTTCCAGTCTGGGTTTGAAATCCATTTTCTCAGCGCGTAGGATTCGTCAGCGACTATCATGTGTGGATGAGCATCGAGTAAAGAAGACACTAAGCTGTGTCGACTGCGTGAATAGCCAACGAACAACAGCAGTGTAGTCAAATGATCATAAGCTCTGTCTTTGTTGTCTTCTTCATTCGTGCGCTCTTCTGTAAAACATAAAATAGAAGCATTAGTTAAAGTATTGATAACCGAACCTCTTTGCACTGAAATACTTTCCCCTAGTCCTAACATGACGAAGTATCACCGCAAATGTCACAGTTTTTTTCTCTTTTTTCTTTTCCCAAATCAATTAACATTTTTTAAAAGTTGAGATTTGCGTATTTGCAGTTGTTCTTGGTGATGTCCAACATCTTTCGTTGCTAAGTTTATTTTTTTCAGACAAAACTAAGCTGTTCTTTTAAACACTAAAACTGTAAAAAGCTTATGCCTCCTTGATTAAATAAAGCTTTATGTTTGTACGTTGCAGTGCCGGGTTAGATAATGTTATTACGGATCTCAACAGACTCACTTAACTGGATAATAACAAACGCCGAAAAACAAAACAATTTTGGAGTTGTGAGGAGCCAATGTTGTTCTAACAGTCTACGTGGAATGAAGGAAAATGAAGGTCCTTGAAATAACATCATCAGTGCATAACTAGGAGTGTACATCTCCTATGTCCAGTCTGTATCCTTATCTGGGACCAGATCAATTGAGCTGTCTTTATACACCATTCACACAATTCACTGCAAATTATTTTCAGACTTCATTCAACTGATTACATAAATTTCATAAAATTCAAATTCTTGCCGCTGTTGTGTTCTTTTTGGGGCAAAAGGATTGTCTTCTTAAACGTCTTCGTTGTTTTTGCGCTGTCAATCACTCACGCCGATGGTTTAGAAGTTTCTTCAAGGCCGGCTCGCTGCAGAATATCTCAGTTCTAAATTCGAGAGGCGAGAAATCGCATAAAAGTTAAGGGACTCTGAGAATAAACTAACTGATCGATATCCATTACCGCGCACAAAACAACTCTTAAATTGTGGTGTCATTCTTTCAAACAGCCTTCCTTTCAACTTAACCGAAGCAGACTCCCTGAGGCAGATTAAACGCCTACTCAAAGAAGATGTATAATTCAGTTTCACAAATATTGTGTGACAAAAGGAAAACCGGTGTAAGTTCCCCTATTAGCTATGTAGCTTTCATCCCTTTTCCTGGGTCAACATGGAAGACACAGAAACGCAAGGGAAATTAACACTAGGGCATGTCATATTCTGTCTCGTGGCAGTTTTCCTGTTGCCGTATACATTCATGATCTATGCCTTTGTGGCTATTTTCAAATCAATTTCCAATCGTGGTAAAAAGAATGGAAGGCATTATCTCCAGATCACATTTTACTCGACAAGCTTCTCTAGAAAGAAGATGCTTGATTTTGTTCGCTTTCATGGCAACTGTCTTTCTTGTATGTTGGTTGCCATGGTATATTTGATGTTGCTGGCATAATGTATACAACAGTGAAATGGAAGGACTGGGAATTGCAAGTCAAGTTTTTGTCCTCGTTAGTTAGGCTACCTCTATCATAAATCCCGTGTTATACACGCTTTCAGTTTAGGCGAGATTTCCACACGCCCTCAAGTCTCTGTTTAAAAAGCAGCCGGTCACAGCGCTCCTCGTTCCCGCTGGCTCCAATTGGCAATGAAGTCAATCGCCAAGTTTCAAATAAAATATAGGAGGACTTGGCTGAGAACATGATGTAACTCTTGTGTATTAAAACACATTATCTAATGAGTATTTCTCGGTTTCTTATTGAAAAACTGATCATCAAAGACTCACCCTAAAAGATCTTTATGTGACTAAGAATTTAATACCTTTGAGCTTAGTACTAAAATATTGGACACTTGGAATAGAGAACTATGTACTACTTAAGGAAGCACATTAAAAGGTAATATTGAATTACGATTTGTAAAAACCTCTCTGGAAAGGTTATTAGAAGATCTTGGTGTAATTTTGAGTTGATATATTAAACAATTATGGATAAGGTTTTGTGATATCCAGAGTAATCAAGGGCGAGGTATGGGTTATCAGCCGAAGCCGAAGGCTGAGGCTGATAACCCTTACCGAGACCTTGATTATTCTGGATATCACAAAAACCGAATCAAATAATTGTTTTATTATACATTGAACGCAAAAACTGGGAAGTCATGTTTCTGCTTCTTCAGGCAAGCAACGTGAATCGCGCGAAGTTGACATGATTACCCAAAGAAATCATGCACTGCGGTCATACATGACATGATTACTCGTGACCTTGAGTATCCTTGACATGATTATTGTATAATCTGCAGTTATGACGTCACGGGCACTGATTTCGAAAATTCACTGCACGCTTTCGGCCAATCAGAAAAAAAAAGAAACTAATTAACTATTTTTTTTATTTCTTTTTTAAGGGTGGTTAGTTTCGAATAACATTTAAGAGTTGTAGTAAGAGATCCAAATAAATTAAACCAAAGGAAGTTCATTAGAGCCAGCTAAGCGT
The DNA here is from genome assembly GCA_019787425.1 of Platygyra sinensis. Lineage (NCBI taxonomy): Eukaryota > Metazoa > Cnidaria > Anthozoa > Scleractinia > Merulinidae > Platygyra > Platygyra sinensis. The sequence goes on along the minus strand of JAHPZR010038846.1, from coordinate 444 downwards.
TTTACGAATTCTCCCTGCTGAAGCCATATTTGTTGATTATTGATAAGGAGAAGTTCACGTAACATCTATGTCATTATCTCTAGGGAAAGACTGACTTAATTTTCTTTTATATGTGGGGAAGTATTTTCTAAAAGACTTTTTGCATTGACTTGAGGCTTTGAAAATGCAATTTGTAAATTTTATCGTCAGCAAATTCCCAAAGTATGAGATGAAAGAAAAATCCTGCGAAAACAACACGAAGGTGCCAGAGGATTGAGGAAATCGCGCGCAAACGAGGCTTGGGCTTAAGCAGTTGAAGTAATTATGTATCAGAACTATTGTACAAAGAAAACAAGATAAGACACTTTTTTTCTGTAGAAGTCAATATATAAATAATGGTACCCACATTATCTGTCACTCAAAATAACCAAAGATCCAAAATAGCTGAGTGATCACCATAAGAAA
>JAHPZR010038845.1:0-11963 GCA_019787425.1 Platygyra sinensis | reverse complement strand
CAAGTCTCCAGTCATGGAATTTCCAATAATCCTCCATGAGGAGGAACAAACCAATATTGAAAACACCATAGTTGCCATTCAGGGTTAGTTAGGGTAGAGGAGTACTACCCTTAAATATTGTGTCAAAATATTTTGATTATATCTTGACTATACATGTATATATGGATAGAATATAGGAAATCTCAGTCATGTAGATTATTTTGTTAAGCAAGCGGCAACTATTGCTATTGTTATTGCTATTATTATTATTATTGTTATTATTATTATTATTATTATTATTATCACGACTATAATTATGATTATTACTATTACAGTAACTATGATTACTTTTGCTATTATTATCATTATGACGATGACGATGATGATGATTATTATAAATTGTTGTTGTTGTCTTATTTCTAGGTACTCAAGTGAGATGGCCGAGAAATCCTGCATCATAGGGCTGCCAGTGGTGCCCTATAATCAGAATAAGATTTCAGATGTTTGCCAGTACTTGCAGTGGTATACAAGATCTCTTGTATAAAGTTTTCAAAAATGAGGTGACATTCACAGCTAGAGTTCAACTAATTTACTTTCATTTTAGCAATAAAACAATATTTTGCTTGAATGTCTGTTTCATATTAAAATTATACTTGCTAGTACCTTACATTTATCTAGATTAATAATATCTTAAGAGCTTCTGCCTGAGAGACCGGGGCAGACTTGGAAATGGGGGTCGTTAAAATTGGTACACAATCTTGTTATGTGGACTTATACAATATGCCAAAGTTTCAGCCTCAATGAACTTTTTTTAGCCGAGTTCTGGATATCGGCCCCTCAGGGGTCCCCAGAGGCTGATTTTCAGTGCAGTTTTGGCCACTTTTCAATCTCTCTGTCGGCAACGTACAATTAATTTTTGACAAAAATAAAACTATCTTTGTAATGCCCTATTCGTAGCCTTTTATGGGTAAACAAATCAGCTCATTGGAATTTTTCGTTAGCCAGTGGCTCTTATGTCAACTTGGACCTATTTGTAGCATATGGGAAGCAACCGGAAATGGCCTGTTTTTCAGACCTTATATTTTCCATGCCCATGTTTTATATCGGGAAGTCTTAATATCCCAGCAAGTTCAGCCCTTGGGTTAGTGATATCAAGAAAAAAATACTAAGGTTGAGGCTTTTTTACCAAGAAAAATCTTTCAAGAATACGACTAACCTGGCCACTTCCGGTTAAAGTTTCAACAAAGCGTGGCGGTAAAAATCAGCTGTTTAATTTCGATTAACACTTTTCTTCTTCTCAGTTATAATTTTAGAGACACTGAAGCTAGATGTAACCGAAAAGACTTGCATTACTTAGCAAATTTTCATGTGTTTTTTGGGACCGATCAGATTTTGGTCCGGTGATGGTACGGTTATAAATTACGTGGAAGTAGTCTTGAAAATTATAAGGATAATGGAGCGCCTGTGAACAAGGATATATTGTATACCTAACAACCCATCTCTTGCCGGTTAATAACAATCTACCATTGCGTCTTTTCGATCTAAACTGCAATCATGATAAGTGAGTAACACTTGAGACTGCTTGAAAATCGCTTTGATTCTTTAGATTTCAAATACATGCAATTGTACTTAATTGCACTCTCACTTTTCCAGTCTATATGCAAAAAGTGTCTGAACAAATTCTCGTACTATAAATGCTTTCCTGGCGTCAGGTTTAGAGGCATGTCTCTTTTCTATAATCTCTTAAAAGTGAAGCAACATTAAAAACCTTAGCCCAGCGATAAATTGGTCATGAGTGCATCTTTGCGGCGAGTAATGCAAATTCAGGTCGATTCTTGCGTACGTGACGAGGTCGCGATATGCCAACTTATCTGTAGTTTGCTGGCTTTGATTGACTTGGAATTCAGTTTTTCTCGTCTGGATTCTGCTCCTTGATACTTCTGAGAATGATTGGTATAGAACTTGCATGAGAACCTGACGAACTTTAAATGGATGTTTAATTATTAATACCCAGTCCCCCTGTACAAACGGTCTACGAATTATAAATTGGGGATTTCTAAGATGGTCCGTTTTCCCCGGCAAGTTGCTGAATGTCTGACTAAATTGCTAGAAAATGTCTTACTAGAACACTTTCCCTTACTCTATCCCTTTATTGCTTTCTTAGTCAACACAGTTCCATGGTGGTAAGCAGACTAAATCAGTGTACTGTATACCAAAGATTGGACAGGGGAGGAGTGGATTTTCCTTCACTGCTTTGATAACTGGGGAAATACAATATTTCAGCTTTCTTGGAGTCTTATGAACTTGAACTTTTTTGGCACCCCAGTTGTAGAATTGCTGGTTTACACTGATTTCCATAATCAGAAGCGATAATCCTCAGGACGACCAGTATGCTTGCTGTAGTAACCTGAGTATCAGGCCTTTCTTAGCAAGAGGGTAGTGGTAGGGAGGAATTGCAGGGTGATCCCTTTTCCTACCCCGCGAGAAAGAAAAGCCTGATACTCAGGCTATTGCTGTAGGTGATATGATAAAGTCGTCACCAGGCCCATTGTCTTTAGCTTATATCTGCCGGAGATTAAATTGGTTATTGCTCTTCCTCCCAGGATGATAATTACCGGCTCCCATTTATACATCTGGGTGGAGAGAGGGATTTGAAAGAAAATACCTTTCCCAAGAAGACATGGCGACGCCTTAGTATTTAGGGGCGCTCCATCCGGGGTCTATCCACCTAGCCATTAGGCCGCGACTCTACTATGCGCTAGGTAGTTGCTTTAGCGTAGAATCCGAATGCGCCGTTTACTACAGTACATGTTTACTTCAATCTGTCGTAAACTGATAAAACGGAACAGGGAAAAGAAAATGTATGGCCAGCACTTTAAAAGAACGTTGCATGACATTCTGTCGGTTGATTTGTTATTTACGAGAAAAGAAACTGCGATCAATTAATTAAGCTAATTAAATGTTTTCAATCTGTTAGCGAATTTGTTTCATTTGAGGGCGCTTGAAAGACAGAGGAGCAACAGTCTGGTTATTACAATTTAGTCTGCTGGAAAATTAAAAAAATGAGCATACTGAAGTTGATTCTCAACCAAGCTGGCTTTCTTGGCATTACAAAGGATGAATTCAAGACAATTGTTATTTGTCACGTCACCGCCGAAAATGCAGCAGTATGCGTGACCAAAGTGGGCCATGTCAACACCGTTTCCATCAAGAAAATCAAAGAGAAAAAAGAAATTTAAAAAACCGAGCAGTCTCGCGAGAGACGTTGTGATTGCATTTAGAATGACTGTTAAGCCCTTTTTCCTTCAGAAAAGAAGTCCCAAATAGGTGGATTATAATACGAAATGGGGCCACAAAGCTTGGCTTATTTCCTGATTTAATTAGCGCTTCATTACTTGAAGCCACAGGCTTGTTATGCAGTTATCATTTGCAGTTTAGACCAAAAAAGATGCATTTATAGATTGTTATTTACTGGCAAGAGATGGGTTGTTAAGTATACAATATATCTTTGTTCACAGCCGCTCCATTGTCCGTATAAATTTTCAAGACTACTTCCACGTAATTTATAACCGTACCGTTGCCAGACCAAAATCTGATCGGTCCCAAAAAAAAACGTGAAAACTTGCTAATTAATGGCAAGTCTTTTCGATTGCATCTAGCTTCAGAGTCTCTAAAAACATAATTTAGAAGAAGAAAGGTATTAATCAAAATTAAACAGCTGATTTTTACCGCCACGATTTGTTGAAACTTTAACCGGAAGTGGCCAGGTTAATCATCTTCTTGTAAGATTTTTCTTGGTAAAAAAGCCTCAACCTTAATATTTTTTTCTTGATATTACTAACCCAAGGGCTGAAATTTGCTGGGATATTAAGACTTCCCGATATAAAACATGGGCATGGAAAATATAAGGTCTGAAAAACAGGCCATTTCCGGTTGCTTCCCATATGCTACAAATAGGTCCAAGTTGACATAAGAGCCACTGGCTAACGAAAAATTCCCATGAGCTGATTTGTTTACCCATAAAAGGGATAGAGTAAGGGAAAGTGTTCTAGTAAGACATTTTCTAGCAATTTAGTCAGACATTCAGCAACTTGCCGGGGAAAACGGACCATCTTAGAAATCCCCAATTTATAATTCGTAGACCGTTTGTACAGGGGGACTGGGTATTAATAATTAAACATCCATTTAAAGTTCGTCAGGTTCTCATGCAAGTTCTATACCAATCATTCTCAGAAGTATCAAGGAGCAGAATCCAGACGAGAAAAACTGAATTCCAAGTCAATCAAAGCCAGCAAACTACAGATAAGTTGGCATATCGCGACCTCGTCACGTACGCAAGAATCGACCTGAATTTGCATTACTCGCCGCAAAGATGCACTCATGACCAATTTATCGCTGGGCTAAGGTTTTTAATGTTGCTTCACTTTTAAGAGATTATAGAAAAGAGACATGCCTCTAAACCTGACGCCAGGAAAGCATTTATAGTACGAGAATTTGTTCAGACACTTTTTGCATATAGACTGGAAAAGTGAGAGTGCAATTAAGTACAATTGCATGTATTTGAAATCTAAAGAATCAAAGCGATTTTCAAGCAGTCTCAAGTGTTACTCACTTATCATGATTGCAGTTTAGATCGAAAAGACGCAATGGTAGATTGTTATTAACCGGCAAGAGATGGGTTGTTAGGTATACAATATATCCTTGTTCACAGGCGCTCCATTATCCTTATAATTTTCAAGACTACTTCCACGTAATTTATAACCGTACCATCACCGGACCAAAATCTGATCGGTCCCAAAAAACACATGAAAATTTGCTAAGTAATGCAAGTCTTTTCGGTTACATCTAGCTTCAGTGTCTCTAAAATTATAACTGAGAAGAAGAAAAGTGTTAATCGAAATTAAACAGCTGATTTTTACCGCCACGCTTTGTTGAAACTTTAACCGGAAGTGGCCAGGTTAGTCGTATTCTTGAAAGATTTTTCTTGGTAAAAAAGCCTCAACCTTAGTATTTTTTTCTTGATATCACTAACCCAAGGGCTGAACTTTGCTGGGATATTAAGACTTCCCGATATAAAACATGGGCATGGAAAATATAAGGTCTGAAAAACAGGCCATTTCCGGTTGCTTCCCATATGCTACAAATAGGTCCAAGTTGACATAAGAGCCACTGGCTAACGAAAAATTCCAATGAGCTGATTTGTTTACCCATAAAAGGCTACGAATAGGGCATTACAAAGATAGTTTTATTTTTGTCAAAAATTAATTGTACGTTGCCGACAGAGAGATTGAAAAGTGGCCAAAACTGCACTGAAAATCAGCCTCTGGGGACCCCTGAGGGGCCGATATCCAGAACTCGGCTAAAAAAAGTTCATTGAGGCTGAAACTTTGGCATATTGTATAAGTCCACATAACAAGATTGTGTACCAATTTTAACGACCCCCATTTCCAAGTCTGCCCCGGTCTCTCAGGCAGAAGCTCTTAAGATATTATTAATCTAGATAAATGTAAGGTACTAGCAAGTATAATTTTAATATGAAACAGACATTCAAGCAAAATATTGTTTTATTGCTAAAATGAAAGTAAATTAGTTGAACTCTAGCTGTGAATGTCACCTCATTTTTGAAAACTTTATACAAGAGATCTTGTATACCACTGCAAGTACTGGCAAACATCTGAAATCTTATTCTGATTATAGGGCACCACTGGCAGCCCTATGATGCAGGATTTCTCGGCCATCTCACTTGAGTACCTAGAAATAAGACAACAACAACAATTTATAATAATCATCATCATCGTCATCGTCATAATGATAATAATAGCAAAAGTAATCATAGTTACTGTAATAGTAATAATCATAATTATAGTCGTGATAATAATAATAATAATAATAATAATAACAATAATAATAATAATAGCAATAACAATAGCAATAGTTGCCGCTTGCTTAACAAAATAATCTACATGACTGAGATTTCCTATATTCTATCCATATATACATGTATAGTCAAGATATAATCAAAATATTTTGACACAATATTTAAGGGTAGTACTCCTCTACCCTAACTAACCCTGAATGGCAACTATTGCTATTGTTATTGCTATTATTATTATTATTGTTATTATTATTATTATTATTATTATTATCACGACTATAATTATGATTATTACTATTACAGTAACTATGATTACTTTTGCTATTATTATCATTATGACGATGACGATGATGATGATTATTATAAATTGTTGTTGTTGTCTTATTTCTAGGTACTCAAGTGAGATGGCCGAGAAATCCTGCATCATAGGGCTGCCAGTGGTGCCCTATAATCAGAATAAGATTTCAGATGTTTGCCAGTACTTGCAGTGGTATACAAGATCTCTTGTATAAAGTTTTCAAAAATGAGGTGACATTCACAGCTAGAGTTCAACTAATTTACTTTCATTTTAGCAATAAAAACAATATTTTGCTTGAATGTCTGTTTCATATTAAAATTATACTTGCTAGTACCTTACATTTATCTAGATTAATAATATCTTAAGAGCTTCTGCCTGAGAGACCGGGGCAGACTTGGAAATGGGGGTCGTTAAAATTGGTACACAATCTTGTTATGTGGACTTATACAATATGCCAAAGTTTCAGCCTCAATGAACTTTTTTTAGCCGAGTTCTGGATATCGGCCCCTCAGGGGTCCCCAGAGGCTGATTTTCAGTGCAGTTTTGGCCACTTTTCAATCTCTCTGTCGGCAACGTACAATTAATTTTTGACAAAAATAAAACTATCTTTGTAATGCCCTATTCGTAGCCTTTTATGGGTAAACAAATCAGCTCATTGGAATTTTTCGTTAGCCAGTGGCTCTTATGTCAACTTGGACCTATTTGTAGCATATGGGAAGCAACCGGAAATGGCCTGTTTTTCAGACCTTATATTTTCCATGCCCATGTTTTATATCGGGAAGTCTTAATATCCCAGCAAAGTTCAGCCCTTGGGTTAGTGATATCAAGAAAAAAATACTAAGGTTGAGGCTTTTTTACCAAGAAAAATCTTTCAAGAATACGACTAACCTGGCCACTTCCGGTTAAAGTTTCAACAAAGCGTGGCGGTAAAAATCAGCTGTTTAATTTCGATTAACACTTTTCTTCTTCTCAGTTATAATTTTAGAGACACTGAAGCTAGATGTAACCGAAAAGACTTGCATTACTTAGCAAATTTTCATGTGTTTTTTGGGACCGATCAGATTTTGGTCCGGTGATGGTACGGTTATAAATTACGTGGAAGTAGTCTTGAAAATTATAAGGATAATGGAGCGCCTGTGAACAAGGATATATTGTATACCTAACAACCCATCTCTTGCCGGTTAATAACAATCTACCATTGCGTCTTTTCGATCTAAACTGCAATCATGATAAGTGAGTAACACTTGAGACTGCTTGAAAATCGCTTTGATTCTTTAGATTTCAAATACATGCAATTGTACTTAATTGCACTCTCACTTTTCCAGTCTATATGCAAAAAGTGTCTGAACAAATTCTCGTACTATAAATGCTTTCCTGGCGTCAGGTTTAGAGGCATGTCTCTTTTCTATAATCTCTTAAAAGTGAAGCAACATTAAAAACCTTAGCCCAGCGATAAATTGGTCATGAGTGCATCTTTGCGGCGAGTAATGCAAATTCAGGTCGATTCTTGCGTACGTGACGAGGTCGCGATATGCCAACTTATCTGTAGTTTGCTGGCTTTGATTGACTTGGAATTCAGTTTTTCTCGTCTGGATTCTGCTCCTTGATACTTCTGAGAATGATTGGTATAGAACTTGCATGAGAACCTGACGAACTTTAAATGGATGTTTAATTATTAATACCCAGTCCCCCTGTACAAACGGTCTACGAATTATAAATTGGGGATTTCTAAGATGGTCCGTTTTCCCCGGCAAGTTGCTGAATGTCTGACTAAATTGCTAGAAAATGTCTTACTAGAACACTTTCCCTTACTCTATCCCTTTTATGGGTAAACAAATCAGCTCATGGGAATTTTTCGTTAGCCAGTGGCTCTTATGTCAACTTGGACCTATTTGTAGCATATGGGAAGCAACCGGAAATGGCCTGTTTTTCAGACCTTATATTTTCCATGCCCATGTTTTATATCGGGAAGTCTTAATATCCCAGCAAATTTCAGCCCTTGGGTTAGTAATATCAAGAAAAAAATATTAAGGTTGAGGCTTTTTTACCAAGAAAAATCTTACAAGAAGATGATTAACCTGGCCACTTCCGGTTAAAGTTTCAACAAATCGTGGCGGTAAAAATCAGCTGTTTAATTTTGATTAATACCTTTCTTCTTCTAAATTATGTTTTTAGAGACTCTGAAGCTAGATGCAATCGAAAAGACTTGCCATTAATTAGCAAGTTTTCACGTTTTTTTTTGGGACCGATCAGATTTTGGTCTGGCAACGGTACGGTTATAAATTACGTGGAAGTAGTCTTGAAAATTTATACGGACAATGGAGCGGCTGTGAACAAAGATATATTGTATACTTAACAACCCATCTCTTGCCAGTAAATAACAATCTATAAATGCATCTTTTTTGGTCTAAACTGCAAATGATAACTGCATAACAAGCCTGTGGCTTCAAGTAATGAAGCGCTAATTAAATCAGGAAATAAGCCAAGCTTTGTGGCCCCATTTCGTATTATAATCCACCTATTTGGGACTTCTTTTCTGAAGGAAAAAGGGCTTAACAGTCATTCTAAATGCAATCACAACGTCTCTCGCGAGACTGCTCGGTTTTTTAAATTTCTTTTTTCTCTTTGATTTTCTTGATGGAAACGGTGTTGACATGGCCCACTTTGGTCACGCATACTGCTGCATTTTCGGCGGTGACGTGACAAATAACAATTGTCTTGAATTCATCCTTTGTAATGCCAAGAAAGCCAGCTTGGTTGAGAATCAACTTCAGTATGCTCATTTTTTTAATTTTCCAGCAGACTAAATTGTAATAACCAGACTGTTGCTCCTCTGTCTTTCAAGCGCCCTCAAATGAAACAAATTCGCTAACAGATTGAAAACATTTAATTAGCTTAATTAATTGATCGCAGTTTCTTTTCTCGTAAATAACAAATCAACCGACAGAATGTCATGCAACGTTCTTTTAAAGTGCTGGCCATACATTTTCTTTTCCCTGTTCCGTTTTATCAGTTTACGACAGATTGAAGTAAACATGTACTGTAGTAAACGGCGCATTCGGATTCTACGCTAAAGCAACTACCTAGCGCATAGTAGAGTCGCGGCCTAATGGCTAGGTGGATAGACCCCGGATGGAGCGCCCCTAAATACTAAGGCGTCGCCATGTCTTCTTGGGAAAGGTATTTTCTTTCAAATCCCTCTCTCCACCCAGATGTATAAATGGGAGCCGGTAATTATCATCCTGGGAGGAAGAGCAATAACCAATTTAATCTCCGGCAGATATAAGCTAAAGACAATGGGCCTGGTGACGACTTTATCATATCACCTACAGCAATAGCCTGAGTATCAGGCTTTTCTTTCTCGCGGGGTAGGAAAAGGGATCACCCTGCAATTCCTCCCTACCACTACCCTCTTGCTAAGAAAGGCCTGATACTCAGGTTACTACAGCAAGCATACTGGTCGTCCTGAGGATTATCGCTTCTGATTATGGAAATCAGTGTAAACCAGCAATTCTACAACTGGGGTGCCAAAAAAGTTCAAGTTCATAAGACTCCAAGAAAGCTGAAATATTGTATTTCCCCAGTTATCAAAGCAGTGAAGGAAAATCCACTCCTCCCCTGTCCAATCTTTGGTATACAGTACACTGATTTAGTCTGCTTACCACCATGGAACTGTGTTGACTAAGAAAGCAATAAAGGGATAGAGTAAGGGAAAGTGTTCTAGTAAGACATTTTCTAGCAATTTAGTCAGACATTCAGCAACTTGCCGGGGAAAACGGACCATCTTAGAAATCCCCAATTTATAATTCGTAGACCGTTTGTACAGGGGGACTGGGTATTAATAATTAAACATCCATTTAAAGTTCGTCAGGTTCTCATGCAAGTTCTATACCAATCATTCTCAGAAGTATCAAGGAGCAGAATCCAGACGAGAAAAACTGAATTCCAAGTCAATCAAAGCCAGCAAACTACAGATAAGTTGGCATATCGCGACCTCGTCACGTACGCAAGAATCGACCTGAATTTGCATTACTCGCCGCAAAGATGCACTCATGACCAATTTATCGCTGGGCTAAGGTTTTTAATGTTGCTTCACTTTTAAGAGATTATAGAAAAGAGACATGCCTCTAAACCTGACGCCAGGAAAGCATTTATAGTACGAGAATTTGTTCAGACACTTTTTGCATATAGACTGGAAAAGTGAGAGTGCAATTAAGTACAATTGCATGTATTTGAAATCTAAAGAATCAAAGCGATTTTCAAGCAGTCTCAAGTGTTACTCACTTATCATGATTGCAGTTTAGATCGAAAAGACGCAATGGTAGATTGTATTAACCGGCAAGAGATGGGTTGTTAGGTATACAATATATCCTTGTTCACAGGCGCTCCATTATCCTTATAATTTTCAAGACTACTTCCACGTAATTTATAACCGTACCATCACCGGACCAAAATCTGATCGGTCCCAAAAAACACATGAAAATTTGCTAAGTAATGCAAGTCTTTTCGGTTACATCTAGCTTCAGTGTCTCTAAAATTATAACTGAGAAGAAGAAAAGTGTTAATCGAAATTAAACAGCTGATTTTTACCGCCACGCTTTGTTGAAACTTTAACCGGAAGTGGCCAGGTTAGTCGTATTCTTGAAAGATTTTTCTTGGTAAAAAAGCCTCAACCTTAGTATTTTTTTCTTGATATCACTAACCCAAGGGCTGAACTTGCTGGGATATTAAGACTTCCCGATATAAAACATGGGCATGGAAAATATAAGGTCTGAAAAACAGGCCATTTCCGGTTGCTTCCCATATGCTACAAATAGGTCCAAGTTGACATAAGAGCCACTGGCTAACGAAAAATTCCAATGAGCTGATTTGTTTACCCATAAAAGGCTACGAATAGGGCATTACAAAGATAGTTTTATTTTTGTCAAAAATTAATTGTACGTTGCCGACAGAGAGATTGAAAAGTGGCCAAAACTGCACTGAAAATCAGCCTCTGGGGACCCCTGAGGGGCCGATATCCAGAACTCGGCTAAAAAAAGTTCATTGAGGCTGAAACTTTGGCATATTGTATAAGTCCACATAACAAGATTGTGTACCAATTTTAACGACCCCCATTTCCAAGTCTGCCCCGGTCTCTCAGGCAGAAGCTCTTAAGATATTATTAATCTAGATAAATGTAAGGTACTAGCAAGTATAATTTTAATATGAAACAGACATTCAAGCAAAATATTGTTTTATTGCTAAAATGAAAGTAAATTAGTTGAACTCTAGCTGTGAATGTCACCTCATTTTTGAAAACTTTATACAAGAGATCTTGTATACCACTGCAAGTACTGGCAAACATCTGAAATCTTATTCTGATTATAGGGCACCACTGGCAGCCCTATGATGCAGGATTTCTCGGCCATCTCACTTGAGTACCTAGAAATAAGACAACAACAACAATTTATAATAATCATCATCATCGTCATCGTCATAATGATAATAATAGCAAAAGTAATCATAGTTACTGTAATAGTAATAATCATAATTATAGTCGTGATAATAATAATAATAATAATAATAATAACAATAATAATAATAATAGCAATAACAATAGCAATAGTTGCCGCTTGCTTAACAAAATAATCTACATGACTGAGATTTCCTATATTCTATCCATATATACATGTATAGTCAAGATATAATCAAAATATTTTGACACAATATTTAAGGGTAGTACTCCTCTACCCTAACTAACCCTGAATGGCAACTATGGTGTTTTCAATATTGGTTTGTTCCTCCTCATGGAGGATTATTGGAAATTCCATG
>JAHPZR010038841.1:0-15812 GCA_019787425.1 Platygyra sinensis | reverse complement strand
TGAGAAAATCTTAATCGTAGGAGCAAATCGATGAAGATGACTTCTTTTGCGATCAGTTAACAACTGAACGCCGATTGTCGCTTGTTTTAGGCTCCTTGTTTCGTCTCTTGTTTAAGCTCCTTTGTTTGACTTAAAATACACGACTGTGACATTTACAGGGAAGAAAATCTACAGCATGAAGCACCGCTTTAACTCACGACAACCCTTGTTCCTGAACCTTCTGGGACCAGTCTAGGATAGGAAGGCAGTCCGAATCTGCGAAAAAATTATATTCAGGAGTTAAGGGCTAGGTAATTATCTTTCAGATTCTAAATGTTGTTAATTCTAATTAAAGGAAATAAATAAGATCTCCTATCAGGAAAACATTCGGCGCGCACTTCAAACCATAGTTAGTTACTAACTATGTTCAAACCTTTAACCACTTTTCATTCACAGCGCGAAGCTAGGTTTTATTCGAAAAGCAAAAAAAAAAAAAAAAAAAAACACCGCAAATGCTACAACAAACATTCAAATGAAGGAGAAGGTTATTCAACGAAAGGGATTTGTTTTCTACCACAACAACTGTTACTGATCGTCACAAAACGAAACAAAACTTGGTCAGGGAAGAAAATATATTCACTCGCCTTTAAGGTTCCTGCAATTTTTGAGAGGATTTCCAAATATCACACTTAGAATAAATATCTTAATTGCACTCGCATCAATACGATTACCCGACTATACTAATAGCAGGTGTCACAATGCTTCCGTTAAAGCACTAAGTCAAGCAACACTGTTTTCTTGTCTGCTGAAGGAAGGTGACCGTTTACTCCCATAAAGAGAAGCGCAAGAGAATCATGCGACAAACGTTTACAAGAAAAAACAAACGTATCATGTGACGCCAGGTGGAAAGAAAAGTGTCTGCTCCGCCTCTCATATTTTAACGTCTTAATGGAAAATGTGGATCAAGTAGACATGGAACGTAATTCTTAAAACCAGCAACTCCTTTAACTTAAACTCAAGTGAAACGATCATTTGTAAACTAGCAACTGATCGGCAACATTACACTCTGTACTATCCTTTGAGTTAGTTGAGTAACATGAGTCTGCTTTGAAAAAACCACTATCTTGAATTTTAATAATTTCGTTTTCAGGAAGTTATTAAATGATAAGTGACTAACCACCTTACTAGCGCCCTGTGAAATCAGTCCAACAATCTCGATAACTTCCTTTCAATAGAATAACCTTTCAAAGCATGGACGAAAACAGCAACTGATTTTACAAATCTGATCAAGCGTTGCTCGTGGTTACATGCTTAAAAAAGCTGACCACTGAAGTTTTGTTTCGTTTGTGACGGTCAGTAACAGTTGTTGTGGTAGAAAACAAATCCCTTTCGTTGAATCACCTTCTCCTTCATTTGAATGTTTGTTGTAGCATTTGCGGTGTTTCTTCCTTTTCGAATAAAACCTAGCTTCGCGCTGTGAATGAAAAGTGGTTAAAGGTTTGAAATGCGCGCCGAATGTTTTCCTGATGGGAGATCTTATTTATTTCCTTTAATTAGAATTAACAACATTAGAACCTGAAAGATAATTACCTAGCCCTTAACTCCAGTTGAAGAGTTCAGTTGTAGCAACCAGCGTCAACACGAATTATTATTCCACGGCACTGAAAAAGGCGTTCGACAAGCTGCTGTTTTTAATATGACAACGTTAATTTGTAGTTTTAGAGTGTTTGTTTTGTTCCTGGTTAGATATCATATGAATCCTGTTCAGTGACGTTTTTGAGACAACGCGCGACATTCTGGCTCCGGATGGAACAAAGAGTCTTAAGGACGTTCGCGCCCAAAAACTTCCCACGCACAGATTTTTTTAAAACTTTGACTGCGGGTAGAAAAGGATAAGAATAGATTAAAAACGTAAAAAAAATCGGAGGTCACCGAACTCGTTTTGAAGGTAAGGCGCAGCTCAGACCATAGCATTTCTAGGATTTCCAGTCATTCGAGGCACTGATTCTGGCCGGATTCATTGCTATCGGCAGATATTAAGTTGAAGAATCATATCTAAGTTATGTGTGTTTAAAACAGCATATATAGGCCTATTTGATAGATCTTTGCTACATATGTCATTAAATCAGCTAGAATTAGCCTTAAAAAAATACAACTTCTAAATTACGCACACCTGTATCCACGTACAAATTCGACCCTATTTGAATAGTATATGAGAAATAATTAAAACTTCCCACGTGCAGTTTTTTTTTTTTTTTTTTAGTATAATGGAAAGAATCAGAAAAGGAAGTGATCGCCGCCGAAAAAAAAGTGGGGGTGACTGAGCATCCTACAAAAATATTCGCACCCAAAGTTAACGCAAAGGTCATCAGCCCTATTTTTTGTTGAGTTTTCGACTCCGTGCGCGCGCTTGAAAATGACGTGGCACGCGCGTGACCAATAAATTGCGTGCGCACTAGAGATGCGCAGTAGCAATGGGCGCGAATGTCCTTAAAAACACCTAAACAGATGCCTATTTTCGAGAAAAACTTTGTCCTGTGTGGTTTGATTTTTAAAGATATTGAGAGATTCTCTTAATTCAATGTGGTGTAAAACATGAGAAAATGTCAAATAATTCTCATTTTGCATTTAATGAATTCGCATTGCATTTCGATTATTCTTGAAAGAATTGAAGGTATCCGAAATTTTGAAATAGACATTTGGAATCACTTTAACAGGATAACTTGATAATTGATCATTGTTTTTGTTGGGTCGTGTCCATTTGTAGTTGTTGGTGTACTACCGTCTTGTAAAGCTTCAGTAACACAGCTTCCTCTGTAGCAACGTCGTTCCCAGGTTCTCTCTTCTCTGCCTCCCCTGGTCGCAAAGAGAGATCCCTGGGAACGAGGTTACCTCTGTAGGGCGATCGTTGCTGAAGTCATAGTTTGTCACCACATCTATATCTGACTTTGCGCAGAGAAGGCATCATGCTTTGCTGCATACGAATTGACTCCAAACATTCAAAGAGATTGTGAAACTAAGTAATAGCTTCTATAGCATCGACTATGGAATTAAAATTAGAAAAAACAACTTCATGTCAAGTTCGCCTACGCCGGACAGTGTTTTTAAAATTGGGTTTAAGATGGCTTGTAAGTGGTTGTATTGTGTCATAGTTACCGTCAGAAACAACCGTGAATTATTTTACGAGGAAAAACTTTAATTATGAAACACCCTGAAGCTTCTGTTTATTTTTCAATTTCGAGTTTTACATTTCTTCCGCCTTTTGCGCCAGCTGAGTGCTCTACATCTCCTCAGTATTACAAAAAACGCCAAATTCAGATACACAATTTTAAAGTTTTTGCTGGGAATGTAAAAAAAGAGCTTTATTATTATTCACTCAAACCAACAGTAGGATCAAGTAGAATGCAATGTATATACGGAAATCTTCCTCCATTTATGTACAACCTTTCATGTTCGTTCTATCTAGATTGCAGTTTGTCTTTTATGTCAGGTTATTTTGTTATCCTTTTCTTTAAACACCCAAATAAAAGGGTTATGATGCATCGCAGATCTAACCTGACAGGGCAGGAACCTGCAGAACTTAGCTGAGAAATGCAGTGATTACTTTGTACTTCCAACATTAAGTTTCACTTTTCAATAGTTTTGATGGTGAAATTCACGATGATGTATAATAAACTACATCTTCTATGGGGTCCAAAGCTGCTAATTTCCATATTTTCGGTTCTAAATCCGAGTAATTAGCATTGGGCTATATTTAACCTCGTTTCAAGGATGTGGGAAGAAGAGGCACTATAGGATCAAGACTGAGCTACAGCCTCTGTTGTGTCGTGTTTAGGTTATTATCAGACTATTTTGACAGCAATTTTTAGGCGTACAAATCCTGTAGAGCCTTAATGGTCACTGAGCGAATTAAGTAAGTTGGTAGGGTGTTTTTATTCAGTAGAATTGTTGCTTCGCAAACGATTTTCTATTTCTAAGTTAATTCCACTAGCTGTGGAAGCTTCCCTAAGATTGTGTGGTGATTGCTGCACCACTAAAGCAGTTACCTTCTTAAGCAGCCAAACCGTTTGATTGTGTCCTTCACTGCTCCAACAAATACTTAATATTCGAGTTCATGGCCGCCTTAGCCATACCAAGCAGTTAACTTCTTAAGCAGCCAAACCGTTTGATTGTGTCCTTCACTGCTTGTCTTACCTCCTTCATCTTCCAGCAGTATAGAAATGGATTAAGGGATGAGTTTAAAAAAAGTAAAGACATTGTTACAGCCCAAACCAGGTTAAGGGCTGGTTTATCTATTCCAGTTATTTCAATAAAAGCTGTGAGAGTACTATATGGAAGATAACAAGCCAGTAATGTCGTCTGTATCCACAGTGCACTTGACACTGTCTTTCTGTATCTTGCTATATTCAGAGTAACTGCTTGTCCATCCGCTTGTCCTTGCACTCGAGTTTGGTGATGGCGAAGCTTGAGATAAATTTTCATGTAGCAGAAAGTTGTTGTTCCAATACACAACAGCAGAAGTATATAAGCGATGTTTATGGCAATCTGGGAGTTATAAAACGCTACTAATACAATAGCAGAGGTGGAAATCCAAAAGGAGACAACAAAGACCGATGCTCTTCTTAAAGTTACTACCTGTCTGTATCTCAGCCCCAACGTCAAGGCTAGAAATCTGTCGACACTTATTGCAGTCAGAGTTAACAAAGATACTGCACAAAACACACCACCTGTGGTCGCAAAAAGGGTTGTAAGATAGTAACAAAGTTTAGAGTGTTCTGGAGACATAAATAAAGCAATGCGAATAGGCTGGGTAATGAGCCCTACACCGAGATCAGTGGCCGCAAGGCAACCTAACAAAAGTCTTGATGCCGGATTCAGAGACGACAACTTTTGAAGAGCAACAATGATCAGAGCATTGCCCAGAAATGCAATAATAGATTGAGGAATATTCAATGCTGAAATGACTATCTTCTGGTGTATTCCAATACCAATTGTGCAGAAGTATTCTTGGGTGATGGTTTTGTTCACCATTTCTTTGTTTTTGGCAGGTCAAGAATCAATGTCCTTTAAGTTTGTTTGAGTTTTCTTACTAAGACGTTTCCAATTCAATCTTTCGCACTCTTCACTTTCTGTTGTCAATCCTGTTGAGTAGAAAGTAAAGAAGCTAACGTCAGGCAGCAACCAGGAGAAGTTAATAAATGCCCTTCAGAGCTCTTTGTTTTTCCACTAACCAAAATAACTCAATCTCGTCCCCAGGTTTTTCGGTCAACGGTTCAATAATCTGACGCGGGCTGCACTTTTGACGTCATTAGCTCAATATGACAAAGATTTTTTTCTAATTTGGTCAGCAGCAGCTGGTTATGGTGAATTATGCTCCGGCTTTGACCAATCAGAAACAGGGAAATATTTTGAATGAATAGTAATTAACAATTATTCACCGGAGTGGAGGTGAATAGCGGTGGATATTTACCGAGCCGCTTCGCGGCAAGGTAAATATCCACCACTTTCACCGACACTGAGGTGAATAATTGTTTTAGTATATACCACACAAGCTGAGTAACCAGCGGACCAAAGCGTAACTTTAGTTTTGACAATATGCCGGCAAAAGCCGTTCTGTTTTTCTATGGCTACTCGGAGGTGAATAGTACTTGGCTAATCACCTCCGAGCTAGCCAGTCAGCGTGCTCGAAAGTACTATTCACTTTTGTGGTATATACTAATTTAAAATATCGAAGTTGAGTCAACGGAGACAAACGAACTTAGTCATATTTTGTAGAAGTGGTTCTCGGCGTAAATAATTCCAAATGCTACCAACACAGTTTTCACAAAACGTAACCCTTCAAGAGGCATGTGAAGCCAAACAGATAAACTAAGAGCTCAAAAGAACGGAATTCGATGGTCCATTTTGCAAAAAAATTCAAACTTCTAGTCGAAAGGTCGATTTTATTCATTTTTTCGGGAAACGTAGAAAATCGGTAGGGAAAATAATCATCAAAAGAGAAAGAGGGGTCACCGAACGTCCAAGATACTTGAATCCAGGCCACGTTTGATATCAATAGTCTAACATGGCTTCTAGTCTTTCGGGTCAAAATTGCAAATTCTTAAAGTTTGCTTTGACTCTCAATTCCCAAAAGAGACTTATATATACGAAGAAAACACCACCCGAAAAATAGAAGTTTTTTCTGAAAGCCTCGGAGCCATGTTAGACTATTGATATATCGAACGTGGCTTATTGTCATGGCTACTATTTAGAATTGTTAGGTCCCATGTGCTATAAAATAATTTTAGCTTTAATGTCAAAATTTTATGTGATCAGCCGCTTGATATTCTGGCGCCTTTCACCACTTTCTGTCACTTTCCTTCGATTCTCTAAGTCAACTTACCGGCAGAGTTCAAATAGTGCGCCCAATAACCTTTTCGCTCGCTCTATCTCATAGGCACTTGAATTTTAACGGCTTGGCAATTTTAATGGCTTAGCCTGTAGAACCTTTCAACAAATTACAACAGACCATTTCCTGTAAAACTGCTCCCAGAGACCGAACACGAGAAACACGTTTATTTTCTTACATGAAATCTAGCGTGTAGTGTCAATGTCTGACCACCAAGTAGAGGAGCGATTGATTTTACAAACATTTAACCTGCGTAGCAGGCGTTTTTAAACACGAAGGAAGGAAGCTGGGAGGAAGTGCGAAAAATAAGGAGTCTCGCTCACCCCCTGCCCACTTCTTCCCATTTTTTTGCTCACCCCAGGCGGGCTCCTTCGCTCGCCCGCTTTTTCGCTCGGTTATTCGACCTCCGCCTGGAAAAGGAAAGGAATCGGCTGCTACGCAGGCTAACAAAGATGACGCATTTCCTGCAAAACTGTCAAGATTCTCGTTTCGTTTCGTTTCGACAACCGTTGTTGTGGAACGAAATCCATTGAAGAAACACCCCTCACCTCTACCTATCTGAATTTCGTTGCGCACTCGTAGTTTTTCTATTTTTGTGGATCAACATAAGCCTTGGGCATAAAAGGCCGAAACTATTGAAAGGGGTTTGAAAGTTTCGGTGTCAGGGTAAAGTTTTCATATGTAATCTCCATATATCAAAGGGCGTACAGCCCGGTTTAAACTGAAAAAATAGCTTGAAAGATGGTTACCTTATCCTGAGTTCTTTAGGTAAAATTACAGCTACCCAGTGCATCAACATGAATAAGTTATTCCACTGGAGAGACTTGAACACCTTGCAGCTGCTGACAAAACTTTTGAAAAAGGTTATTGGTGATTTGTTTTAGGGTGGTTTACATTTTGTTTGATTAGTTTTTTTTTGTTTTGACATATTTACGTCAATGTCTTTGAGATTCAAGTCTCCTTACGTTTCACTGGAAACATGCAACGTTCGTTGAACAAGCAAGTGAGTTTTAGAAACACATTAACACAGATACTTTGGCAAAAACACTGTTTTGCGAGGGTTAAAAACACTTGTTTGCCTTGTTTGTGTTTGCCTAGTCGTTTTTATGTCGTCCATAACATATAGCTCTTTGTGGCATGTACTGAGATTCTGTAGTATTGAATGTGGTAAGTGGTATTTGCTGTAGATTATGACAGAATTACAAATTGTTAAAACTTTTATATGCATTTATCAACCCCTGTCTATCATTGTTTCGTTGGGTCGTTACTCAGTTGTATCTCCAGTTAATTTAACATACGTAGGTTAAAACACAAGACGATATATGTCTAAAAGTTGAAGATTAAACTAAAAATGTTTGTTGAGAACGTTTGGAGCAGTTAGCCTTAATTTTGACTGTCTTGCAAGCAAAGAACCTAATTAAATTGATCTAACTTTATCTCTTGTGCTTAATTTTTCCGTTAAATATTGTTCAAGTAATGCCTCTTATATAGCAACAATCGTTAGAGACCTGTCATAGCAGCTGTTTCGAAATAAAGCCGGACAAAGGAACAAAAGAACTTAGAGCGTTATTACTCGTGTCGACCTTAATGTTGCTGTTAGGTAAATATAAAGTTCTTACTCTGTTACGATCGACATATTTGTATAAGGGTCGACCTTGTGGCCGTCCTATTCGACTGCGAACATCAGAGGGAACGGGAGAAGTTCGCTTTCGATACAGACGTCGAACTTCATATACGTTAAGTCTATTATATTATGACCACAAGAAAGGTGTCATGCGCAAAAGGCCTTATTTGAAAAAAGATGGCAAGCAAAGGAAGGAACTTGTTCATTATGCTCCAAAATACTTAATATTCGAGTTAATGGTCGCCTTAGCCATACTAAGCAGTTAACTTCTTGAGTAGCCAAACTGTCTGATTGTGTCCTTGGCTGCTTGTCTTACCTCCTTGATCTTCCAGCAGCCTAGAAATGGATTAAGCGACGAGTTTAACAAAAGGAGAGACATGAAGAGTAACAAGTAGATGTTTAGAATCAGTTCTCTAATCTCGCAAACTGTAGGATGTATGATTTTCTTTTCGAAGTATCTAGATAATATTTCAAGCTTGTGGCTAGTACAAGCTCTTGTGTTCCGGCTCACAGCAAGTTTCGTTTTGTCTGAAATATATCGGCTATGACTCTTACTACAGAGAATAAACAATCTATGAATGTTGATACAAACTCTTATTTCAGTTGTCATGTAGTGTGAAGGGAAACATGACATATGCATCCTTGGGTATTTTGTGCATTTGCCTGCGTACTCAGTCTTATTCCATCTCCTGCTATAACATTTCCTTTGAACAATAGCTGAAACATTTTTATCCGTCCCCGATTGGCTGTCGTATGGACTTGAAATGGGTTAATGTTTCCTCCTAGCATTCATTTTCATAACTTAAATGTGGGATCATCATCGATATGTTTTGCGGCCTTTCTTTGGCTTTGCTTTCTTTTGTCACCTTAAGCCTTAACGATTAAAGACTGAAAAAAATGCAGATATGACGACGAAATGAGTTACTTTTCTTTCGCCGATTTTCATGGGATTAAGAAATGAGTATTACTGATTTTAATCTTTTGCCGTATGACAATATCTAAACGAAACAATTATGCTCAGAGCATTTAACTTGTGTTGGCGAACACCTGTTCCTGGCGAGTTCACTATCGTGTATTGAGAATTGAGCTACCGTTTTCTCGATTTAATTACAAATTAAAACAGTTGTCACGAAAGTTGTATTGAAGTTGAATAAGGGCAAAGTTTCGGTGGCACCAGTAGGGCGTTCGAATAACTATTTGTCGATATGAAAAGTGCCGTTATGTCAGAATAACTCGATTCATGGTTATTCAAAATTTAAGCTTCTCATTTCATTTTCGCAAATTGCTGGTTTTTACATGTTGTTTTTATCTTCAATATCTATTTTAATCTCATTTACAAGGGTTTGAATTTTACCTTTTTACTCTGTGTGAAATATCAAAGCCGGACATGCTTTGATAAACACTTTTTTGAATTAGAATCGGCTCAGCAATTTTCAAATGGCTTGAATTGCAGAACCTCATAAGAAATTGCATAATCCTTTTCATCGTAAAACTGTTTCTAGAGGCCGAGAGCGAGAAACGGCAATTGTTCATTTCTTATTTCTAGCGTTATAGTCAGTGTCCGAGAACCAAGCAGAAGAGCCTTTGATTTTACAAACACACCGCCTCGCCATTGATATCATTGATCAGTCGCGTTGTATATTGAAAGCTCGCAAAAATGTTGAAAAGAGTTACAGTTTCAGTATCAAGGTAAAGTTTTGTCATGAAGTTTCCATATATCAATAGGCTTATAGTTTTCATTGAAAGAACTAAATTGAAAAAATAGTTTGAACGAATGTTTACCTAATCCTTTAGTAAAGTCGCAGCTACTTGCATCAAGATGAATTAGTTATTCTCCCCGGAGAAAGTTGAACACTTCACAGCTGCTGAAATAGATTATAGTTTTGTAAAAGAGAATTGTGACCTTTTATAGGGTGGACCGCATTATGCTTATTGTGTTTTTGTTTTGACATATTGATTTATTTTGGTCAAAGACTTTGAAGTTCAAGTATCGTTACGATTTATGGGATTAAAACATGCAACGTTCGTTGAACAAGCAAGAGAGTTTGAGGAACACTTTATCAGTCAGTTATTTTGACCAAAGCACTGTTTTGTGAGGGTTAAAGCGCACGTGTGTTTGTCTGGACGTGTTTATGTCGTCCATAGAGGCCGTTAGCATGAATTTCAGTCGATATAAGCACACTTGCTGTAGTATGTAGTGAGATTTTGGTATTAGATGCTGTAAGTTTTATTTCCTGTACATAACGATAAAATAGAAATTCTCCTTTAGTGAGTGATTGGCACTTTTGTTTTAAAATATTGGCACTTTGCTTAGATATCGGAAAATTTAAAGTTTCATTTTAAAGGACTTAACAGCCCCCGTCGATCATTGTTTCGTCGGACGATAAGCCTTTTGTAGCCTCAGTTAATTTAAACATACGTATGTTTAAACTAAAACTGCAGGATACGTGTTACATTTCTCAGTTGTTCTGGAAAAGCTTACATAAGTTCCGATTGCCATGCAAACAACGAACGTAATTGAATTGCACTAACTCTTCGAACTAACTCATCCATTAAGAAGCTTCACTATTCAGCAAATGCCTGCTGTATAGCAGCACAATTGTTCGAGTCCTGTTAATGGGAAATTTTTAAGTATGTAGCAGCTGTTTACAAATACAGACAGAAACAAAAGAAAAGAGACAAAACTAAAAGATCTGTTCCGCTCGCTCTTAGTCATCAGTGTTTATTTTTGCTTTCTCTTGTCACGATAAGAAAGGAAACAACGTAAAGACCGTGCTATCGGTTAATAAAACATATTGCAAACAGCAATTTTATGGTAACGAGCATTCATGAGCGCATTGAAAGCTTGGTGGAATTGTTCACATAGTACTTTATCCTCTTCGTTCCCTGTGGGACATAAGTCGACAATAATCTCTCATCATGTATGCCTATTTTACAGCATATTGTGCCTTGTCCCTTGTGAGTTTTACCTCACTGAACACGGCCATGACAGTTCCACTTATGTCCAGGATTGAACGCAAGTATATTGTTTAATTAGTACTTCATATTTGGCAGGGCTATTTGACATTTTCATATTACTTCATATTTGACAAAATTGTGTGTGTTTTGGTGACTTTTTACCAATGAGGACATTTTGTGATGCTTATCATAGGGAATTTGAATCTCATTAGCGTTCAATCCTGGACATATCTCGATCATACTGCTGGTGGACTGGCTTCAGGCAAGTGAAGAGTCTAATTGATAAATGTGCCTTGTTTTCGCTGTAGCATGGGCTGATAGCCCCTAGTTTCGTCTCCAAATACGTTCAAAACTCCATTTGCTATGGAGGAGCTATATAGGACGATCAAATTAGAGAGTGATACAAAAGTGCACGGATGTGAAATCCTTTTACTTGGAAAATATTTAAATTTTGAAAGAAGTTGTAGTGGTGAAACGATTTCACTGCATCACTCCTTCAATCCTTCGCTGGTTCACTTTCTGTTAGACATTTAGAATCTCAGGGACCCTTACATATGAGAAGGTCACATGTTCGTCGGAAAATTTGAATTTAACTCTTAAAGAAGACTAAAGTCGGCGTTGCTCTAGAAAGACGGCACTTATAACGGAATTGGTTCGATTACGTAGCAACGATCCCGCGTGCACTTGTAGACCCGACTCGCGTTCTCGAGAGATCAGCGGAAAACAAATGAGAGCGTTTCTTTCATTATTATTTCTTCAAGTGCACTCTAAAGGATAGTTTGACTGCTAAGAATGGTGATGCTTCGTCATCAACACCCTAAGTGAGACCAGAATCCTTGATTTGCACCCGAGACGACGAGCGTCTCTGACCTTTTCCTATAGGAAAGACGCGTTTCGTTATTATTCCAACAGTGTTGTAATTAAATACTTCAAAGATGAATACGGACATGGCGAAATGATTTGAACAAAGTATTTGATAAATAGAATGAAAAGACAACAAAAGACTGGGAGTTCAGCAGTCACTAATATCTCCTTGGAAAGGAAAGAAGAGAAAGTTTTTACAACACAGACTATTCGTAAAGCAGGAACCCTGCCGAACAGGGCCTAACTTTGTTGTTTGTTGTTACTTTAACTCTACGTTGAATAATTTTTGTTATGATTAACATCTCTCAAAACGTAACAAAGAAAGAAAAACAAATCACACATGTTGCCAGCAAAAATAAAGAACAAAAAAAGTAGGAATGAGAGTGAGAATCCAATCATACTTTCTTTGCTGATCGAACAAGAAGCCGTGTAGTTTACGACGAGGACTCTGGATAAGGTCAAAATTGAATCATAACGTCCAACAGCAACAATATTGAAATTATATTACACAGATATATTTTGTAAAAGACATCTCGCAGCTGCTCTCTGTCTGTTTATGTTTTTCGTTCTCATGTTCCTCTGTTCCACAAATATCAATGCAACCTTGACAAGATAAAGGTAGACTATTTTAGCACTTATGATTTAGTGTCATCTAGGTTTTTATGCGATAGAAAGTTGAATTCGAGACAGTAGTGTGATTCTTCATTCTTGATTGAACATTTCCTCAAACTCCGAGCTGACGGATGTGTATCACACCGTTAATTTGATAAGCAGCAGAATTGTCTGATTGTGTCCTTCACTGCTTGTCTTACTTCATTTATCTTCCAGCAGTACAGAAATGGATTAAGGGTTGAGTTTAATAAAAGCAGCGAGATTGTTACGGACCAAACGAGGTTGAGGACTGGTTTATCTATTCCAGATAATTTATTACAATAAAAGCTGTGAGACTGCCATACGGAAGATAACAAGCCAGTAGACTTGCTTGGAGGAAATCTTCTGCAGTGCTACAACGAAGCCTTCTAAGAAAACCAACTGTCAATCACACAAAGAAGAGGAATCATTTCCCTCATACCAAAAAGTGACGAAAACTTGAATGAAATAACATGCTGGCGCCCAATAACTCTTCTTAATGTCGACTATAAAATTCTCGCTAAGATAATAGCTAGACGTATCGAACCATCACTCCCGTCTCTAATTCATTCCGATCAAACAGGCTTTATAAAAGGAAGGTATAAGGGACAGAACATTCGCCTTTTAGATGACCTAATGAACTTTACCGATGTCAACAAAATCCGTGGAATTCTTCTTCATAGGGCAGAATGCTGTGACATTCATTAATTATTCATGCTCAGCGAAGCGCAACTACGCGCTCTGAAAAGCCCCGAATAAGAGAAGAAAGGGCCAAAATTGGCCTAGTAGCGTTGATAAAACTCGCTTCCATATTTTCAAAAACGAGTAACCTAAAAACCTACGCGCGGCATTTTGAAGAGGAATGTTGTAGCTATATTTTAAGACTAAAATAAAAGAGATTGATTAAATGGATGGTCTATCCTTTTGCACTTGAAAATAAGGGGAAAATGGCCTTTTTTTGTATGGAGGCCGTTTTCGAAAGCAAATTTCTAAAAAAGTATACTGATTTCAGAAAACCTACGCACGGTTTAGGAAAAATTGATCTTCCCTTGACAAGAATCTGTTAAAAGTATACAAATTGGTCATAGGGAACCACTATCCTTTCAAGTTTGAAAACTGCTGGTTGGATTCGCGTTTGAAAATGGCGCGCTTAAGCGAGTGAGCTATTGTTTTAAACCTTCGACTGTATAACAATGGTTGCCAAGAGCAAATAATTACTTATTCACAAAACCGATCGAGATTATATTAGTTTCATACAATCTTTACTATCACTTAGTCTTTGCGATCAAAAATCGAGACTGAAATACGCTTGTAATTCGAAATGAACTGGAAATTTCTTAAAGTAAAGTTAAGTTAAGTTAAGTAAAGTGAAGTAATAAGACATATCAACTCCGGCATATGTAATCTACCAACAAAATCGAGCTCAATCGATGATTCAGTGTTTGTTTGTGTTCGCCGGTAATCGAACAAAATCGACTATTTTATTTACTGTGAATGATCTTGTTCGTTCCGTAATCGAACATTCGACTGATGAGCTCGATAATCGTGTTCGGCAGCCAAACTATTATTTGATTTCTTAAAGTAAGGTACAGTTCATTATAATATAGTATAGTAAAGTAAATTGAGGTGAGACATATCAAGTCCGGCATATCTAATCTAACAAAATCGAGCTTAATCGAATGATTTATGTTTGCGTTCGGTAATCGAACCGGCGAAATCGAATATTTTATTTACTGTGAATGATTTTGATCGTTTGATAATCAAACATTCGACTGAGCTCCATAATCGACCGTTCGGCAGCCGAGCGATTGGTGTTAGCTTGGGCTAGATTATCGAACAATTCGATTGGATTTGCCGGGATCAAATCGACTACCAGAACATCGATGTTAGCTGGTGTTTAGGTTCCCTTAAGACGTAACGAAAGAGGACTGAAAAATTGTCTATTCAAACAAAGTAAGAAACAAAAGCAGTTTGTGCTGAACGAAACGAAGGGAGTAACAATAGTGCACTGGTTTCATTGTCTACTTTGCCGCCTCCATCGGGCTAATGAGCATCGCCGTGCGTTCATAGCAACTAATGAATAAGCTTCTTTTCGGCGCTATGAATATTAACAAGCGTTATAACAGACCTTTCCAACTGCAAGTAAATGTCACAAGAACAATGGCCATTCTACGCTTCTAGACTTCGAAAAAGCCTTTGATACTTTAGAATGGAGCTTCCTCCATCGAGCCCTAGAAATTTTTAACTTTGGGCCTAAGATTAGAAAATGGGTGTCGATTCTCTACAGCGATATCGAAAGTGGAGTGATGAACGGCGGGTACATGACAAATTATTTTAAGGTCTCTAGAGGTGTGCGGCAAGGATGTCCGTTAAGTCCTTTTTTATTTGTGCTTGCGTAGGAACTTCTGGCACTAAAACTCCGTCATGATCCCGACTGTAAGGGTATCATACTACCTAACTCGCGTGAAGCAAGATTGACACAATTTGCAGATGATACAACTGTGATTTCAAGCTCCGTAGCATCTCTCAAGGCATCACTTCAGATAATCAGTAGTTTTGGTTTATTATCGGGCCTCAACCTGAACAAAACCAAAACCAAAATAATGTGGATCGGTTCCCAAAAAGGTAATAAAGACAAAATTATGGGTTTCAAATGCATAACAGTACCGGTTAAGGCTCTTGGCACGTTCTTATCGTATAATGGAGACAAAAACAATGAAAAAAATTTCTTCAATAAAATTGGTAAAATGAAGACGAAACTGCACATTTGGCAAACACGCGATCTCTCATTGTACGGTCGTTCAATGCTGGCGAAGACAGTAGGTGTCTCTCAATTGATTTATGCAGCATCAATGTTAACCGTCCCCGAACCTGTGATCCAGAAAACGCAAGCTGAACTTTTCGCTTTTCTGTGGAGGAACAAAAAGGATAAAATAAAGAGACAGATTATTTATCAACCAACATCTGACGGAGGCTTAGATTTTATAAACTTCCGAACAATGGTCAAATCGTTACGGTTGAGTTGGATTGGCAGACTTCTAGATGGTAAAGACGCCAACTGGAAGGCTATCCCTGATTTTTTTTTTTTTTCAGCAAACATGGCGGTCTAGCTTTTTTATTAAAGTGCAACTACGATATTAATTCATTTCAAGCAAACTTCCCCCTATTTCATCGCGAACTACTAGGATATTTTCAAGAATTGAGCAGTGCATACGGAGGAGAACCAAGAAAGAAATTTATTCTATGGAACAACAAGGATATAACAATTGATCAAAAAATACTGTTTTGGAAAACGTGGTTCGACCGTGGAATTTATTATGTGCAAGACCTCCTAAGTGAAGACGGAAAATTTTTATCTCTTGACGAATC
>JAHPZR010038839.1:0-31199 GCA_019787425.1 Platygyra sinensis | reverse complement strand
GATCGTGAAAAGGATCTATTCTATTAGACTGTTCTATTATACTCTCCGCCTCCCCTCGTTACTCTTTCAAGGTCTTAGAAGGCCTTATGAATCCCAATGCATGACAGCAGCTGATGAAGAATATGCCTCCCCCAGTCTTTCTGGCGGGGCCTTTAGTTCCCTCGTTTAAAGGGGCTCAGTCACGTTTGAAAAGCTTAGCTAAACTTTTCAAATTTGTTGTTTGCAATCCGTGTCAATCTTCTCCATCCTTAACCATCCTTGTTCCTTTATGGATTAGTATTATCTCTTTGATGTTTTTCCATCTTTATAAAGTGTTATTTTTAGGTTTTCTTTCAATTTAACGGTTATTTTTTCGATGTTCAAAATAAACTCAAGATGCCGTGACTGAGCCCCTTTAAAGAAACCTAACATAAAATTTTCATTAGAAAGAGCCTGAAGTGGGGAATCTATCCAGAATGTTTCTTGCATTGCTTCGTTGTGTCCAGTCGTATTATGTCGATTCAGATTTTTTCTGCAACTATTTTAA
The DNA here is from genome assembly GCA_019787425.1 of Platygyra sinensis. Lineage (NCBI taxonomy): Eukaryota > Metazoa > Cnidaria > Anthozoa > Scleractinia > Merulinidae > Platygyra > Platygyra sinensis. Next base: position 30,673 of record JAHPZR010038839.1, on the reverse strand, counting down.
CCTCAAGATTAAGAATAAAGATACAAATTGGGAAATTAGAAAGTGAGGTAAAAACGGTTTCTTGGAAATGAGATCTCCTCTGCAAATATATGTACTATTCCTAAAAGAATTGAGACAATTAGATCTTCTTTAGGTTGTAATAGTGATTACAAGCCAGATTCTTCGCAATGTTCATAAATTTTTAATTATCGCATTATCCAAACTCTTCCCATGGTTCCTCTTGATGCTTAAATCCAAGATGGCAGCTGGAGAAGCCGCCATCTTGGGTTTCAAATCCAAGAGAACCAAGGGCATTGGATTGGCATATAACCAACAGATGCTAGAGGATGCCATGCTGTGGACTTTGCAAGACATGCTTCCATCCGCGTGTACTGAGGAGGTTACCGAGGCCTGGAGAGAGCTATTTCGTTTTATAGGTGCAACTATGATGAGAGGGCTGAGGAGCGCATACATCACGTGACCATTCAATGCATAAAAATGACATCAAAGGCTCTAAAACTTGCAGAATACCAACATTCATAATTACGCTTGAGATATATAGAGCCCTTCCACATTGTCGAAAGGAAAAAACAAGGGCAGAGCAACACTGAAAGCATAAATACATGTGCTAGTAATTTGCTATGACCAAGATTCCTTGAACAAGCAGAACCCAGACATAAGCCAAGGATTGCGCGCACAAAACTTATAGCTGGAGAGCCTGGTAGCTTTCCCACACAATGTAAAATGTCATTTTTGATGGCCTTCGTTTCTTCACTCGAATGTTTAAAGCTTGATTCTATAATTGCTTCGATAATTTAAGGCGAGGGTCAACGTGAAGGCTGTTTTCACGTCGCTTAACACGGCCTTTCTGCCAATATCTCGGTCACGTTTCAAGCGACGCCAAATCCCTCTGCTTATTCCGTTGTCCACTATTTGGCAGTTTTGTGTAAATTTTTGGGTGATTTTTAGGTGTTTTGGGAAAGAGAGATTTTTTCTCAAAGGATAGGTTAAATTGAGGAAAATATGAAATGTTGAAGATTTGATGGATTTGGAAAATTGAAATTTGAAGTGAAGAATTAGTAGACGGATACCAAACAGTCCCCTACCAACCTGGGACTCTTTTTGGAGGGGGTCTACTGTCTGGTAGTGTTTCAAACCTCTTTTAATCCTAATAATTCCCTCTTAAAGTGCACCTAACCCAAAAATTTTTTTTCGCTAAAACAATAAAGCTTATTTTGTGGAGTAATTAGCCGCAAAAATTTTTCGATTTGGTTAAATCCTCGAATTTCTGTGCCCCCTTGAAACCGAGTTTCGTATGGTTCACGACCGAACATAAGGAGTCTGGGGAGAGTAAAGCCGTGACGTCACTTCGAGAACGAAAGCTTCGGCTGTCCCAGTCGGGCCTTTTACTCTGTGTGAGCGTGGAAGCCTTTTTTGCCGCACAAGTTTTTCGCTGGGGGCTCCCAGATCGACAGATTTCTGTTTTTATCAACAATATCTTCTACTTCGTCGGATTCTGAAATGAGCTTTGACTCAGAAGACTCCGAAATTTATTATATCGCTGAAGAGAATGACGACTCGCACTTGTAAACAAAGCAAAGTGAATAGTTAAATGATGACGGCCGAGCTGATTTATATGCTGACAACTCTCTGGCCAACGAAGAATGGATAGACAAAATGAGGTGGATGCTGACAAAGAACTCGAACGAGCTCTGATGGACAGACCCGAAGGCAATGATATGTAGAAGTCAAAGAGACTGTAGCGTGTGGTGCGTATATTTACTAAATTCGCGCATTCTTCGATCTTGCATTAACATACTTTCGTATAAATAAAAGTCAAGTCCGTTAACTTTCTCAAATTATTTTAACTTCACTCGTTCAACGTAGACCAAAATGATTATCCCATGACACAATGCTTGTGTTCTTTTCCTGCGAGTGTGGAAATTGTAGCGTCGCTTCCCTTCAAAACATCAGCGAATGTTATTGTTGTTATTATTATATTAGAGTGAGTTAGAAGGTTGTCAAGACTCAAAGAAGAGTGATCTTGTTCTTGAAGATATTGGTGCTGATGTTACCTTAAAGTGTGTTACTGAATATCCAGGAATTAAACCTGTATGGCTTCAGAAATGGAGTTTTAAGATTAGTAGTGGGCAAATACAAAACTATCTGTCGGCTGTGCCGACTGACTGCTGTTGTTTCTCAGATCAGATGCAACAACGGCTTCATGAATCGATGGACGGTTATTCCAAATTCGTCTCGCTTAAGTCACTGAGTCAGCAAAATCCCTTCCTCTCTCTGAAAATCCAGGCATCGAGCGAGATCATCTGGTTTGAAATACTCTATGGAACAGATCACCGAACTCTTAAGACGGCTATCACTTTGCACGAATCGAGCCATCACTTTGTACGTTTCTTCTCTTCAGGACATCTCTCCATAAAACGTATGGCATAAAGCGGAGTACCTCCTGTAAGTTTGTTTTGTTGCTACATCACACTACAGCGCACCTGGCTAGCATTTTTTTCGAACAACTTTTCCAGCCTTTCCCACAGAAACAAGTAAATATGCGAATCTCAGAATCATCGTGTTCTCGATCTGACGTCACATCCGGCCCTCGACCCATTCTCCGTTAAACTCGGTCGTGGACCAAAATGGCGGCAATTTCACGTACTTTGACGAGCCATAGAAAATCAAAGATTTAACCAAATCGAAAAATTTTTGCGGCTAGTTACTCCACAAAATAAGCTTTATTGTTTTAGCGAAAAAAAGTTTTTGGGGTTAGGTGCACTTTAATTATACTTCAAATTTCACTCCTATTCAGGTTTACCCCCGCCTTAATTCTACTTAATTCAATAATTCTATGCTATTCGATGATTTAATGTGATTTGTTTATCTAACAATCAACGAAACAAATTATTTTAAGTGGCCGGTTAACCTATTATCTTATATTAACTTAGCTAATAATAATACATATAATTGATGATGATGATGATGATGATGATGATGATGATGATGATGATGATGATGATGATGATGATGATGATGATGGTGATGGTGATGGTGATGGTGATGGTGATGGTGATGGTGATGGTGATGGTGATGGTGATGGTGATGGTGATGGTGATGGTGATGGTGATGGTGATGGTGATAATAATAATTGATGACCATTTCAGTCATAAAAACTGCCATCAACGTAGCAGCTAGCCAGTGTACAGGTGCACAAAATAAAACTGTAAAAAACAGTAATAACAATAATATTCACAATTATTACCAACATAAAGAGGCATCATTTTAAACGAAATAAACCTTAAGCGAACGTTATTGGTCACCGCCAAGTGCTGTTGAATCCACTTGTGTTTCACGACTGGATATTTCAAAAACATGAAGGAAAATCATCTGGCTCATTTTTGTCACTGATATTTGTTTTAAATATACATGAACATTTCCGAATACCTACGATGGATCAGTCACTCGTTAAAAAACAGCTCTGGCTGATCAAAGCGAAAAAAACTTGTAGAGATATTGTTCACTACTTTATATATTGCATTTCAAAATTTACCACAAACACTACACATTACTTGAACAACCGTGTTATGCCCACTTAAGTCATTTTGATATGTAACATGAAAGTAATTACAGGTAGACAACTTTTACCAAGGGTTTCGCATTGACGTCGACGAGTTTTCCCGACTAGTGAAAAAATGTAAGAAAAAATGTAACTTGATTTGCGTACAAACAACTTGATTGTGTACAAACATCCTTCGTGGAAAGGACCATACGCACGAGCGCTGCACCTTACATGCCACTTCCTTGACAAGTCAAAGTTGCTTAAGTTTTTAGGGTCTTCCAGAGACTTAAGCCGGAACAAGGGAACAGGGAACCCAATTGGGGACCCACAGTTTTCGGCCACTTAAATTTGAGCATCTCCAAGGATCGGAGGGGCTGGAAGCGGGCCAAAAATACAATGCTCCACTGTGTCATGTCACATGCTGGCGGTACGTGTATACTGCACAGAGTATACAAAAAGTCAAGACATTGTACTTTAGTTTGAAAAAACATGTCAGAAGTTCGACGGCAAGTTCAACTGGTGCATTTTAAACAGTTCCTTTACTTAAACGCGAGACTAAGATAAAAGGAATGTTTACTCATTTCATCTGTAGTTTGCTTGCCGCCGGTTTTTTTTTTTCTCTAAGGGTCACTTAGACGCCCGGCTTAAATGAGTGTTAAGTCATCGCAAACAAAAAAGAGCGGTAAGGCAGTATGGCCGAGTAGAAAGAAGGCGAGACAAGAAAAAACCGTCTGCGGACTCTTTTTAACTCAAGTTTTAAAACCCTCCGTCAGTCCAACAACGGAGTATCTGATTGGTTGATATGTACCCGATAGCAGATCATCGACAGAAGGGTAAGTAAAGCGTCATAAGTTTCGCGCGATCATGATCATCTCGGAGAAGCTTAAACTGTTGAAAATCAGGCCCGAGTTGTTCAAAGGATGGACATTGCTATCCACCGGATAAATCACTATTCACTGGATAGTGTGGTTTGTTTTGTCAACACTTATCCACTAGATAGCGATTTATCCGGTGGATAGCGTTATCCAGCCTTTGAACAACCGGGGCCAGTTCTTTAAATGCTAAACGGAGACAAGCTGTTGTCAGTGTCCTTGATACAGACGCTTGACTCTCTGGTTCTGCAGATCATAGCTGACTTGCTTTTTCTTCGGACGTTAGAGATTTCGATTTTTGCCTCCGAGCGTCTTTGAGTCTCGCAGTCATAGGAAGTTGCTTCAACATCGGCTAAAAGGAGGTTTAAATTAGCTTTTGAGAAACGGGATAGCTCAACAACGGCGATAGCTCACGTTGGAGCACCATTATAACTATACATGGCCCGGAGAGGAATACAGAGAATCTAAAACTAGCTAGAATCATTCTGAAACGCCTCTAAATGCCATAAAAACACAAGTTATACACACAACAAGGAAAGGTAAGTCGATGTTATTATTTTTTCCCTTATTTTTAACTTTTCTGCACGATCGTTATATTTCCATATAAACTCTTATGATAACGCTGTTCCGCAGTGTCATGTTGATGGTGACAAGAGAGTTTAGGGTACCTGTGGTAAATTTTATTATTCTGACAAGGCGAGTGTCCTTAAAAAACGTGAGAAGAGTTTGTAGTCTGTTTTTTTTTTTTTTTTTTTCTCGTGCGTGCCTCGCCCATGTCTCGTCCCATTCCACTTTAGGCTAAAACGTACGCGTCTCGCCTCATAATCCCTGCTGAAATTTCGAGGGAAAAACAGACTGCCAGCAGTCTTTGTCATGTATAAAACACACGATATCGTTTTCTTTACCATGGGAAACATCTTGGAATTCAGACACTGCTTGTATGTGTATCTACATTTGTGAAGTGTTTGTTTAACGGACTGTCACGATAACATTTATGTAAAAATTTTGTTGGCATGTTTCTCCTCTTCCCTTCCAAAAAGCGTATTCTCGAGTAATTTCTGGATCAACACGTGGAAAGGCACACCCTAACGTGAAGTTTTAAACAGTTTCTGATCAAACCTGAAAACATACTGTCTGTTCCGTGTTTATAACATCGTACTCAGATTTCGTGCAGGAAACACACTTAGAATGTTGCGAGAACTTGAAACTCTATGGCAGTAAGGGTAGTTGGATTAAGAACCTTTCTTTTCTTTTCCCAATTGGGGGGTTTTCACATGAAGTCGATAAAATTCAAACTAGAAAACTATTTATCGTCCTGAGATTTTAGTTTCATGATGTATAAGAACAGCTGAAAACTAGTATTCATACAAATTTTCGCTCAGAATGGGTGCTTGTTTTTGTGATAGACTACGCTTGAATTTAGTCTAGGCTTTCTAATCTTTGTAAGCTTGAATTTCTAAGCTTTTGCACGACGGCCGAGAGAGCTATCATGTTGGTTAACAAAGTGACTTATTTCGGGGGATTTGGCTATCTGAACAGTTTCATGTATAAATAAGGCATCATTTTAATGTTCTTGAGCACGGTCCTCGAGAGATAAATTCACGCTTTTATAGCAAAACTCAGTGACAGACGTTTTTCAGTGTTAGTCTCCGGCCGCCATGTTGGAGTCCATTAGGATGGGCTCCAGCATGGCGTCTCCATGCAAATCTCTAAAATTTGGGTAAAAACATTTCCGCTCCGCATATCTTTCATGAGAAAAATTGCTGTGGCCTGAATCTTAACGAGGGGCTTTGCATATTTACCTTCTTTCTTTTCACAGAAAAATTCTTTTTCTTTGGCCATCGTAGCTTAATGAGAAATAGCACACAAACTGCAGTTACAAACATGACAATAAAACGCATCATCGCGAAGAATGCCTATTGTTCTCGGGACATTTACTTGCAGTTGGAAAGGTCTGTTATAACGCTTGTTATTATTCATAGCACCCAAAAGAAGCTTATTCATTGGTTGCATGACAGGAAAACTGAACATTTTAAAGGGATCACTAGTGCCTGTCATGCATCTGCTATCGCAGACCACGTCACGTCAACTGGTCACAACTTAAAATGGGACCACTTCGAAATATTAGCAAAAGGTCGCTCTGATATCCACTGCAAGATAAAGGAGACTCTTCTAATTCAAGAACTCAAACCGACCCTAAACGATAATGTAAGCAGCGAAAAGCTTTACCTCTATTAGTTTGCATCTTTTGTATGCAAACATTTTTTGTGCTCAGCTTTTCTTTTCACAGATTCTGGACCTTATCTGTTGAACGGTTTTGATTTTTATTTTGATCTATTTTGAATCGGCGTGACACTGAGAACCAGCCGTGTTAAGGTCCCAAGCAAGTTTTGTTATAAGCTTTCATTGCACGACTGAAAATATTTTGCACAATCCAAAAACATGTACTGTCTAGAAAGAGATTATGAACTTTAAGGAGACAATTCTGATTGAGAGGCCTTTTAGTGTTTACTCCCATCTAACGGTTTAAATAGAAAAGAAGCGAAAGAAATTTGCAAAATCTTCTGAGTGAGAGTTAATTCTCCTTTAGAAACGTTACCGATAAAACAAAAGGAGAAACACTAGGTAAAATATTTCTAAATATTGGACAGATATTAGAACCATTCGATTGATTGATTTTAGTTATTGGCCCTCTGAAATAACTTAATCATATATTAAAGGCGACAATTAAATAAAGAGGAAGTTATAAATGCAAATCTTGTTTCCCAATTCGGCACGGACATTGTTTATTCGCTGAGCGCAATGGGAAGTTCTTCGTCGCTTTATTATAGAAATGAAAAAACGTTTCCAGAATCATTCAGCTTAAATTTAAAATTTAATATCAACTCGCTTTCCGAAGAAACGAAAACCAATTTGAGAGAATCTTGGAAACTCGTTGAGCCTTTAAAGACTGTCGTAGGAAAGAAAATGTTTGAAAGGTAAGCGATCAGCTCTTCATTTGGTATTGGTCATATCTAACGCTATGTATGAATTGAGTATACAGTATTTGCTCTTCTTCTACTAGAAAGGCATACTCCATCTAGGAAAACTATGGACACGCTTTCTTACAGTATAGAGAGCCAACTAAAGGCAAACAGAGTTAATAGTGCTTACTGTCATGAAGTGCCGCCAGATCCAACTTTTGAAGATCTGATTACTAGTTTAGATTTCTATTTACAAATAACGAGGGATAAAAACAACAAAAACACACGTTTATCACAAAGACGTGTTTAGCTCGAAAACACAAAGTTAAAAAAAGTAGAAATTTAGGGTAGGGGGATATCCTCATGTGAAATAGTCATGGTGTCGCCTAAAGGTGAAAATTGTGGATTTTGTTCTCACTTTGGGTGCTTTGCGTTTCAAAACATCAAGCTATCTTTTTGGGTTGCATTTGAAAAATTAGATAGATCTGAAACAAAGTCTTTAACATTTCATTTTACATGAAAGCATTTGATCGCAATATCAATAAAGTCACTTAGATCATATTTATGGTTTCCTTTTATCTTTTGATCTTTTTTTCTATTTTTGTCAAAAATTAAGTTCTTCTTCGTCCGGTTTAGTTCTTATCACGCACACGGACATGGAAAATTTTCATTCGTTTCAAATCGCAGAAACAGATTCATAGTATTAAACAAACTGATATTCTGAGCATTCTATTAAACTTTTTCGATTAATTGTTAGAAAAAAAAAACATTTCGACCCACGATGTGTTGTTATCATTATATTTGTTTATGATTGTGGCGTTCTGAGGCCCCCAAGTTTTAAAAACTACATTGTTAAATACATATATTAAATGGCATTTCAAAATAATTTGTCTTATTATGGTACGGCTTCCAGTGACCACTGCGTTCACTATTTTTCAATTTAACTCTGTCGGAAGTCAAATGATCTCAATGACAGTAAGGCATAACTAATATCAAGTTAAAAACATCCCGTCAGGCATAAATTTACCCCATTTTGTCTCAAAACCATTAACTATCGGAGCCTCGATAAATATAGAAAATTTCAAAATTTGAAATGCAATTAATTTTAACATATTTCAGAATTTTTTTTCTTTAAAGGCCTTTGTAAAGTTCTTTTGATGAAGAAAAAAGGCTTTTAAAATCAAAATCCCCCCCAAATATAGCGATACGCAAGTCCGCGTTTGAATACAGCGTGAATTAAGATACGAGAAATATGACCTCCAAAAAGCTTGTCAATTAGAGTGAAAATGTATTTTGCATCTTATTTACCAAATGGGTTGTTTTGGGGTTATGTGAGTTAGGCTGCAAAACAGTTAAAATACTACCGTTGTTTTATCAAACTGTGAGTTAATAAGCAAACTTTTCAGCTGGACCGTTGCACTTTTCTGAAGTGATTTCATTATGCTGGATCATTGGGCAAGTAACTTCGTGAAGGCCAAACATCTCAAAGATCTAAAAAATTGCAATTGTTTAGACTAACAGCACGACTTTTCTGAAGAAGTGAAGTTTATTATTAATAACCAACAGGGGAAAGCCGAGTTGAATATTGCTTAAAGAAAATGTGACCGAACAATCATAAATGGCTGCAAATCAGTTATAAATCAGTCTATTGCAAGATGAAAATTTTAGCCTTACTAAGGTCGATAATTGACAAAAAAAGTTTTATTCGTAAACATGATAAGTGCGGATAATTTAAATGCAAACAAAATAATTTAAAATTAGCAGCCATTTATGAAAAACGTTCCATTTCAGGTAGACAGTTTAAAACATAAAAGTATAAACCTTGCAATGCATGTAAGATATTTTTTGAGACAAATAATAAAGAATCTGCCTTTCCAAGGACGCGCGCATGCGACTGTGTTACTTCAGAGAATAAACAACGACGATAAGGAACCAATCAGCTTCGCGGATTTGACATTGAGCACTAGTTCCTACTAAACAGTCATATGCAATGTAAAATAGCTGTGCATACTATTAGATCATCGAATGTAAGAACCACATTATCAAACCTGTCTACATACTGATAGTTTGCTGAATAATCTTGACAACAATATTTCCATTGCAGGATGTTTGAAACTCACCCTGAAGTACTTTACCTGTTTCCCATGTTTAAAGGCCTGACCCAGAGGGAGATACTTTGTTCTCGGGCACTTCACCTTCACGTAAAGAAAGTTATGTGTGCACTGGAAAATGCTGTAGTATCGTTGAACGACGCAGAAAAATTGACACACTATTTAATAAACCTTGGAGAAAGGCATCGGCCATGGTCTTTGAAAATGGAGCACTTTGATGTATGTAAATGTTGTGATTATTGCTGGGTTGGGGTTTATCAGAGCTAAATCATAGTTTGTGCATCTTGAAACTTTTAGCCAAGATTTTTCAAGTTCGTCGTTTTTAATCCGTGTTAATCCTTCATGGTTTATTATTATCTCTTTAAAACTGGTCAAAATTTTAACCGTCAGCTGAGAAATGGCTAGGACGTGCAAAATTTGCTTAAGTTGAAGAAATGGGCTGGAATTGTATCTGATAGCTGAAAAATTGCTTTGACAGTTAAAACTGACAACTAAGATTCCAGCAGCTCCATCTGTTTTCTCTTATTCAACAATTAGATTGTGAGCTCTAAATTTCTGTGCAGTAATAATAATAATTACGAATTTATATGGCGCAGTTTCCATTTCGAAAATGATATGAAAGTGGCCAGTGATAGTTGATGAATATAAAATAAACACTGAAAGGAGTCCGAAGATATCTAATATTGTTGAAAACCAAGTTTTGGTTTATAACGATGCAGAAAGGTTACTACAATATTCCGCTCTGTTTGAGAATCAGAGTCATGTAGTTTATCAAAACAAGTCGACGATCTTATATGTCAAGCCTAATTAGGCGAAAAACAAACTATGAAATATTACATAATGTAATAAACCACATCAAAGAAAGAGATCCAACTCTCTAGAGGTTTTGATCCTCTCATTAAGGCTTGTTTTTATCGATAGTTGCGAAAAAAAGAGCAAAAAGAGAACGAGCGCGGGAAAAAAACGAGTGGGGCTTAAGCGAGGAAGGAAAGGGAGAGTTCCTCGCCTTAGTCCTCCCTCGTTTTTTTCTTTTTTTTTTCGCTCGCCCTCTTTTTTCACTCGTCCCCACTACCGACACCTTGGAAACGGTTAAGCTGATTCTGACCAATTGTCATAATACCGCCAATGACATCAATTTAATGACAATACAATTGGTCGCAATAAGCATTACTACTTTTTTTCTTGATGCTTCAGATTCTAAACGATCTGTAAGAAAATTTAGCACAAATACCATTCTATTATGTTCTTTCTGTTTCATCCCCATTAGCTGTTGAAGGAATCTTTCCTCTGGACATTGCAAGACATGCTTCAGTCTAAATGCACTCCAGAGGTGAGCGGGGCCTGGAGCGAAATAGTCGACTTAATAGCTATGGCTATGATGCAAGGACTGAAGAGTAGATATCACGTGATCAACAACCGCTGAAACACAACGTCAAAAACGAGAATCACCATCTGACTGGCGAAATCGACAAAAAAAATTGAATCGAAAAAAGCTTGATGATAAAAGTTCTACCTTTGTAATATTTTGTAATATAGACAAGTGTATAATGTTGGAAAAGGTATCATATACAGAGTATTAGTATATACACACTCAGTGATCTTGGTGTTTTAAGCAATCTGATTGGTTCGCTATCTCTGGCTAATGAGCATTATTCACCTCCAACCGAGTGAATAATGCGTAAGCCAAACAAAAATAAAGCATACTTTTGAATAAAGCATACTTTTGATTCACACTGATTTGAACGGTGTTTAAGGACCATTATTCTAGACTGTCACGAGGTTTTTTCGAAGATTAACTATAGATTTTCCATGTTCAAAGATTCTGTAAATAGTTTCGCGAATTCGCGCATGCTTTGTACAGCTTGCACGTTTACCGAGCATGAATTGAGAGGCCAATTAAATCGATTTTTAATGGTTTCCTTCCGAAATGTTGTTGAGATCACTTCCTGTGTATATACTAAAAAAATTATTCTTCTCAATCTCGGTGAATAGTGGCAGAATATTTATGCCACTATTCTGCCACTATTCACCTCGATTTCAAAGAATAATTGTTAATTATTATACATTGAACTCTCTAACTCTTTTCTGATTGGCCGAAAGCCTACAGTGAATTTCCGAAATCAGCGCCCGTGACGAGATTATACAATCATGTCAAGGACACTCAAGGTCACGGTAATCATGTCATGTATGACTGCGGTGCATGATTTCTAAGCGTAATCATGTCAAGTTCGCGCGCTTTGTGTTGCTTGCGGTCAGTGAAGAAGCAAACACATGACTTCAATTTTTTTCCGTTCAATGTATAATAAAACAATTATTAGATTCGGTTTTGCGATATCCAGAATAATCAAGGTCTCGGTAAGGATTATCAGCCGAAGCCGAAGGCTGAGGCTGATAACCCTAACCTCGACCTTGATTATTATGGATCTCACAAAAAACTCATCCAATAATTGTTTAAAAACAAATTTTCTAATACAATGATTTGATAGCAAAATAAATAAATCAAATAATAAAAGGGGCCTCCAATGACCTTGTAGTGGTTTTCAGGAGGGTCTAAGGGATAAGGAAAACAAAAATAAATAAGAAATAATTACGGTATAGTAATAAGAGCTTAAAACTTATGAATATAGCTAAGGTTTAAAAGTAGAAATAAAATACCACTGACTAATGTTTAAAATAGTTAAGTAAAAACTGTCTCAGTTTGTGTTTAAAAGTCGTTTTTGGCATGAGTCTGTTGAGCAAATTCGGCAGTGAGGATCAATCAGTAATTGCTTTGTAATACCTTTTTGATATGTTTTCATTACATAGTTAAAAATCTAAATTGGAAAATGGAAATACAAGGACACTACATTTCTTGAAAGGTTGATATTTCTTTTAAGTCTTTCTTCAATTCTTCCTTGAAAGAAGATACTTTGCTCTTTAATCACATTTTGACAATCTTGGTTGCAGTTAAAACCTGTGCAAACGCTGCTGACAGTGGGATGTTAAAGCGAACAGCAAGAAATAAATTAACTAGAAATATTTATTTGTTGAAGGTTGGAAAAAGCATGAACATCCACCAACATACATAATTTGGTCATGATTAAGTTAAAGATATCAATCCCACCAAACATAATTTGTGAAGGAACTAAATACAAGTAACCCACTCTCCCGTCCCCCATCCCCAAGAGAAACTCGCCCTTTTGTATATAACATATCTAGTAAACATCTAAAGATAAGAATACAAAGCAAAGCAACAGGCTAAACCTCAGAACTGTTACAAAGTCCTAGCATTTCGCCAAATCACCCATTTACGATTGACTTATGGTTGTAAGCTCTCTAAACATTTCAGAAGTAAAATTACCAGGTGTCAAAATGTTGCTAGGCGACCAGCCAAATACGTTCTGTTTTCGTAATCAAAAACAACTGGGCCTTCATTATAATCAGCAGTTTAACAAACGTAGTTTATTCGAAAAGGATGCAGAAACACTACTACTCTCTTCCTAACTGACGGTGAGAAACTATGTATTATTCACATTCTTTACTTATCTGAAAGTGCGCATTCCTCTTCTTTTTTCATTTTTTGGAGCCTTGATTATCCATTTTTAAAAGTACTGTTTATTCACGTAATGTATAGCATTGAAAGTAATTCAATACATCTGGTTAATTTCTCTAAAATAAATGTAATAAGTGACGATATGGCAAATACTAAGTGAAATTATGGTAAACTGGCTTTCAAGTCAAGGCAAACGTGGCAACTGGCATTAGAATTTTACTTTTAAATTTACTTTTGAATTATGTTTGTATGTAGCTAGATAAAATTACAATGATTTGCTGTGAAATAAATGTAAATAGAAAAGATTAATCCACATGTACATCACTGAAAAAAACTCTCGAATCGAGTGGAATTGTGCAAGCCAAAGATTGCCTGAATTATCATCAAACAGAAAAGAAATTGCCTAAACGTTTATTCAGATTTAAACTCTGAGGAAGTGTTGAGTAATATTTCCATCGTAAATTTAAGAGGAAAAATCATGATTCAAGGACAAGGAGATTCTTAATGAAGAACTTTTAATGGATTTTTAAAAAGCAATAAATCAAACACACTATAAAAATTAATTAAGTGTCTTGACTATGTATACAAGTGTGGCGTTGATTTTATGCAAAACTTTAACTATATTTGCTAGTTCTCATCTTAAAACAATAAAACAATAAATTCTGAAAGTTTCTTTTCTTACAACGTATCTACGAAGAATTCCTCAATATCCCCCCTTCAGCTGTAGTTAGATTGCTTTTAAAAGATCATTTGATATACTTTCTTAATTAGATATCACACATTCACCTCCCATTTTACAGAAAAAAGGAAACCGACAGACCTAAAATGTTCATCATATGCAAATTTACGATCGTTAAAAAAACGAGAAAACACAACAACGTACTTCAAAACAGCAAAGGTTGATAGATACTCTCCGAGTTTATATAATGAATTGACGTTAGACTCAGTGTCTAGGAATTGGGAAAGCACAACCGCATAAAGTAATACATCAAGCACGAGAGACGATGTTTCATTGGGATATCCAAACACCGAGAAGAGAGTTGAAAATACGACGCGCAGCGGAGTATTTTTGACGAAATTCGAGGTGTTTAGATAGACGTTGAAACACTGTCTCTTGTTTTTGATACATCTTATCAATCGAAACAAAAAACTAAGGATTCAGAGTAAACAGACAGGTAAACTTGTCAAAATCGATGCTGATTAAGACCGGGTATCAAAACCTCCAATTCACAGTTGTGATTTTCATTGTTTTACAGTTGATGAATGAGTTTGAAAAGCAGCCGGAAACCTGAAAAAGTGTCATCGAAACCCAAGCTTGATCATTTATTAAACCAGCTGGTGTCGTAATATTAGGAATATAGTTGACTAACAATTTTTTACTGCAAAAATAGCATCATTGTTCAGTGGTTAGTCCAGTTCTTGTGTAGTAAACAGCCATACAGAAGTCTGTAAATTAGACCGTTGTAATGCTTTCCTTTCCATACTATTTTTGCTACAGTTTCTAGCCCAGTCACTGCCAGTTGAAGCTACACCGAAAGTCTGCCAAGAAGGATCAAAGAACACTCAGGTAAACAACCATCTCACTTGAGTAACTACAGTCGACCCCCATCTTACTCGAACCAAATCTATTCCCCCACGATTTCTGCAATACATTTACTGTGGTTTACCCTCGGTATCTCTGTCAGGTCATTTATATGTAATCGCATGGGGCCGAGGGCAATTAAGGATTAATTTCACGAGTATTTTCAAAGTTTTCACAAAATTGCCCGAGTCGCGAAGCGACGAGGGCAATTTGGAAAACTTTGAAAATACAAGTGAAATTAATCCTTAATTGCCCGAGAGCACTTGCGATTACTTGTTTATCACATAAAGGGCAAAATTTTATACAAAGGTTCAAGGTCTTGCCGTAGCGTAAACACTCCGGCGGTTGTCATTATTTAACAGGCTAGCAGTAACACGGGGAAAGCCTACTCTAATAGTAAACAAAACATAGCAACTTGGTTCAATTCACTCAAAGCCATTTCTTTACAAACAAAACTATAAGCAATCTAATTTTGTTCACCTGTTTTGCGAAGCTTGCAACGGCGTGAAACTACTTGTTCTTCGATCGATGATAGACGTAAACAAGTGTCCAAACGAGCTCTAAAAACTTCTTGAATCCAAAACTGTCCTTTCCACTGTGAAAACTTCACGTACCAACAAAATGTACGCTGTTTTTACGCCGATAAAGTGAGCTGTAATTCTAATAAGGCGACCCGAAGCAAAACGAAGAAATTAACTTTCAGTTTGGCGGCCATGAAGTTCTGTAATTCTATGTTTCGTGCAACACCAGCCATCCCCACTCAAACGTTTTTCAGGCTGCGAATCAATGCATTTTTTGTCGGAAAAATCCTTTTGCTTTTCCACCAAACGACTGCGCTTTGTTGCATGTTGATTCTCTTTCACGTTAAGATGAAATAACCGTGTTTAGATCAAACTCAGAAGCGATGCGTTTCTGAAATTTCTTTTCAAAATCCGTTTGAAGCGGGAAACCAACTCAATGCAGGCGTGCTCAGCCAATCAGCATCAAGTAATTTTGCCCGGGGCAATTACAAAAATTAAGAAAAAATGCCCTCTGTCTCAGCCAATCAGCATTCAGTAATTTTGCCCCGTATGTGATAATCTATATAATTTTATCCTCGATAACTCGAGCCATCTTCGTCAATATTTCACAACTAATAACCATCAGTTCTGTAGTCCAAAACATTGAAACAATTTCTCGAAAAAAGCAAATCTGTAGTAGTAGGCTGACGTTAATATCTTTGAACCCTGCAAACTTCGCAGGGCCTGAACTTCTGCTGCAACTGCTGCTGCTGCTTTGTTTTCTGTTCTTTTGTTTCCCATTTTCTTTCGTTTCTTCTGTTTCATAAGGTTAAATGAGAATCGACTAAAAGAGCCAGATATTTCTAACAATTGTATCTGAATCAGTTCTAGCTTTTTTAATCTCTTTTTATACTGTATGGATATTTATAGATTTTTATATTTTATTTTATTAATTATTTTTTTGATTTTAGCACCCCTGACGGTAGCACTTTTTTATGGCTGAAATGGTCGTCCAACATAAATTTAACAAATTGACGTCAGTTTTTCATGCGTCTGTCCTGTTATTGATCATGAATTTTGTCATAACATTTTCAAAGTAGCTGTGGATCCACGAGGCGATTCATTCATTCATTATGTTTATATGTTCTGCTCCATTTTAACTCGACGTTATAAAAATAGTAGGCCCTTTCCACGATCCGGTCACATGGTACGGAATAAACTATGCTGAGATTCACAAAATGCAGTGGGGCTTTCAAAACAAAGGATTTTGTACCAGTCCATCCCGACTTTCCTTTGTTTTAAAAGTCCCACTGTGTAACTTGCGTCCCAGCATAATTTATTCCGTACCACGTGACTGGATCGTGGAAAGGGCCTATTGAATCGTATCAAAGTGTATGCTGTACGAATAGAAACACAGTAAAAATTCTCCGGTCTTTTTTCTTTAATTCCCGATAACTCGAACCTTTTTTCAATTTCCATTGACGGTTTCAGTTATCAGGTGCTGACGATAAATTTCTTTCACCGACCTTGTCACAGCCTTTAATTAAATAGGCTTATGATATGATATTTATATTTTTAAAAATAAATAGATACGGTAAAGCTTAATGAATAGCGAAGCGTGCGAGTGACGTCATGACTCAGACAAGACTCAGACAAACAAACTGGAATGGTGGATGATTTGGAAGATTTCTTTAAAGCGGCCTTCACACGGCAAACTTAAGTTGGCAAACTCGTGTTGGAAGACTTCAAAAAGTTGGCAAACTCGTTCCTTCACACGTCAAACTCGTGGCAAATAACAAACATGGCAATTTCCAACATGTCCGCTTTTTTAGTGCAGTGGCACTCACGTACAGCAGTGAAACAAAGGAAAAGAAGAGAAGAAACAGAAAGCGGTGGAGAATTAGAAAGGTTTGGACGAAACCCAGTTTGTCCGCGCGCTCCTCAGTTTTGTCGGTTTTGTTCGTTTTTAGTATCTTTGTAGGCTATAGATGAAACGTTCCGAACAGCCGGGCAATTGTGAACTGCTTCGATAAATTTAAAAAGTGTTGACTCGTGTCCTCCATTTTGTGAAGTGTCACGCAAGTAAGTCGCATGAACAGAGCTCGTTCTGATTGGCTGACAATTACCAACACATGTTGGCCAACCGTTCACACGTCAGATACGAGTTTACCAACACGAAAAAGTGGGTGAAGGAGTTGGCGAGAATAGAGGCAAGTTCTATTTGTCGCCAACAGGTTGCTAACTTGTTTGCCGACTGTTTTTGTGCCGTTCACACACATCAACTTGAGTTTGCCAACACGAGTTTGCCAACTTTAGTTTGCCGTGTGAAGGCCGCTTAAGGGCAAAAGCCGGTGTTCCTAAAACACTTGTGAAAGGAAAACTTTGCCTGCATTTCCTGTATTTCCCTCACACGCTTGTGTCACTGAGTCTCGCGTGGAATTCAGTGATTTGCATTCTTTTTTAGACTTCGTACGCATTGCTATTCTCTATGATTGATTTATTCATATTATTGTTTTCTTTTTTCACGACGTAGTCAACGAGATACAGTTCATCAATGGGGTGTGCACCCTCTCATCGCTCAAAGACCACAGCGGTTCATCCTCGTACCTCCAGCATAACATACAAGAAAGTTTCGGTCGGAGTCTCTAATGAAAACAAAACTATCCTGTACGAATCTTGGAAACTTCTGGAACAAAACAAGACCACTACAGGAAAGCGAGTGTTTACAAGGTACATTGCAATAATGTCTAGACCACTGTTTGTAGTATCACTAAATTAGCGTCTAGTCAGCCGGTCAGCCGGTCAGCCGGTCAGCCGGTCAGTTGGTCAGTTGGTCAATCAGTCCGTCGGTCGAACAGTTTCTGGAGACAGTCAGTAAGCAGGTAAATAATAACTAAATGACCTTTATTTATCGAATGGTCAGTTGCTTGTTAAAGCATTTAATAAGAAATATAAGGGGTAATGTAATTCGAAGTTTCGGTGTATCCAACATCATTATCAAGAATAAAAATTGTTCAATGTCAAAGTTGTTGAAAGAGTCAAGTCTAGACACGATCAAATGTAAAAGCTAATTCACTAGTGCCTGTCATGCATCTGCTATCGCAGACCACGTCACGTCAACTGGTCACAACTTAAAATGGGACCACTTCGAAATATTAGCAAAAGGTCGCTCTGATATACACTGCAAGATAAAGGAGACTCTTCTAATTCAAGAACTCAAACCGACCCTAAACGATAATGTAAGCAGCGCTTGAAGCTTTACCTCTATTAGTTTGCATCTTTTGTATGCAAATATTTTTTTGTGCTCAGCTTTTGTCATTGTTATTGTTACTTAGTTACTTATCTAAAATTTAAACTTAGTTGCTACTTGTCTTACTAACGGTCACTTCTGAAGATGTATGTAGAAACATACGAAACGTCAAGTTAAAGTTAAATAATTTTGTTTTCCAACATGCGTTTTATGGTCATGTTTGTAACAGAAGTTACCTTACAATTGAAAAATAAAGAGACTAAAAAAAGGAAAATTTAAAAGTAGACACCGAACGACTTTTGACAGGCTAAATCAAATTTGATCTAACAGTACTTCCTTAACATTACACTCATTAAACGTTTCAAAGAGCTATGCAAACAGCAGAAGTCACCAAAACAGATTAATGCAAGCGCTTTTGTAAATTAAACCACATGTCTTAGTGTCAGCTTTTTCTTACGTGTCAAGGAAATTTTCTCCTTGAAAATTCAAACGATGGAATATTTTACATTTTTCTCGTAGACTTCTTCAGTTGAATCCAAATCTACAAGACACATTTCCTTCATTTAGAGGCGTCGCCCTTGAAGACCTGATGAACTCTCGTTCATTGTTTTTTACACTCCCAGCGTTTAATGGCCGTGGTCGAAAACGCTGTTTCTTCGTTGAACGACGCACAAGAGTTAATTGAACATCTTACGAGACTTGGTGAAAGACATCTAGCTATGTCCGTTACTGAAAAGCATTTAAAGGTAGGGAAACCTTTTTGTCGCCATGGCAACAGAAAAGATTTGGAGAAATAAGCAGCTATTGAGCAGTACCTTCTTGTGGTACTGCTTGTTTTGTTGTCCAGGTTAACGTTTAAGCCTTCGCGTCGGTAGACCTAAATAAACTCCTGCGAATGGCATCCGAAAGGAAAGCTATCGAACAATGGTACTTTTAAGTTATCGGCTTTCTGGTTCGGATGACTTTTGGCCTGCGAATGAAGCCCTTGTGTGTGACCATATTGAACAGTTCTTTCATGTGGTACTGTTTGTTCAGCTGTACAAGGAGATTTTAACTTGTGGATGAAGCTTTAGTGTGTGACCATTCAAATGAAAGTTATCGAGCAGTACTTTCATGTGGTACTGTTCATTTCGCTGTAAAAGGCGGTTCTAACTTTCAAGCCAAGTCTGTTGATAAAACCCTAGTGTGTGACCATTCAAATGAAAGCTATCGAGCAGTAGTTTGGTGCTGTTTATCATTGTTAATACGCTGTTCCAAGTAGTTACATTTTTTTATCCGGTGGATGGAGCCCTATTGGGTAACTTTCCTGTTTGCTTTCATTATACGTAGCACAAAGTACTACCATGGGTATCACGGTAAACTATATCGAACAACTACAGTGGAACCCCGCTCTACGGACACCCGCTTAATACGGACACCCGCTTTATACGGACAGTTTCGTCTGTTCCGATAAAAAGCTCATATATTTTCTCTAAAATTAACCCGCTTTATACGGACACCGGGTAATACGGACAACGGACACTTTCCTGTGTCCCGAGTCACAAACTCTCATATATTGTCAACCCTGCTTTTCGGACACTGGTTATCTGCACACTGTCTATTTTCATTGACATAATCACGTGATAATTGTAGACATTGTACCCTGTTCAAATAATGAGAGATTTTTACGGAGAGATTTTACTCTGGGACTATGATAAATGATCGTGAGGTTTCTTTAGGATGAACTTGTGGCTGTTACAGATAAGAAATTAAACAACGTTTTCTCGTAAAACTGTCTTCTTTATATCAATAAAACACGTGTTCCTGACGTTTAATTTCTCTGAGAGCCCGCTTAATACGGACACCCGCATTTGCAATTAACTAGGCGTTTTCCCTTGATGTCCGTATTAACCGGGTTCCACTGCAGTTTAATAATTAATGTAGAAGTCCGTTTGCTATTGTGTCCTTTCAGGTCATGGAAGAAGCTTTTATCCTCACAT
This sequence comes from Platygyra sinensis, assembly GCA_019787425.1. Classification (NCBI taxonomy): domain Eukaryota; kingdom Metazoa; phylum Cnidaria; class Anthozoa; order Scleractinia; family Merulinidae; genus Platygyra; species Platygyra sinensis. The sequence goes on along the minus strand of JAHPZR010038839.1, from coordinate 10,340 downwards.
TAACGGACATTCTCGATGAAGGCTGTGATGAAAAAGTCGCAAAGGCTTGGCGAGAATTGTTTGGGTTTATGGCCGCGACCATGTTGAAAGGACTGAAACTGAGCGAGAGCACCAAGCATTGTGAAGATAACTTACCACTGGTTGGATAACACAAGACCAGCTTTTTGAGAAAGAAGATTCGTAGGAAATAAACCACATTTAACTGTTTACTTTAGAAATTTATAATTTAGAACTTAAGGACCGGTCTTGCGTTAACGTCACTATATCAAAACTTTTAAGCGTACAATCCCAAAACAGTTATTCGACCTTTCTGATAACCTGGATTAACCTGGAGCGAGGTAAGGAATTGAAGCTGGCAACACTTGCTTTCACCTCATTATTCTGACGTATCGCAAGTAAAAAAGGTAAAGTCTGCATACGAGCCAGGTGGCCCACCAGGCCGGAGTTTATTCCGGTTTCTGTAGCATGAAGCGATTAGGAGTATTTCTACTTCCCTGGATGGGATGCTAGTCCATCGCAGGGTTACCCCCAGCATTAAATTCGCCGGTACCCATTTATACACGTGGGTGGAGAGAGGCACCGTGAGAGTAAAGTGTCTTGCCCAACAACACAACCCAATGTCCCTGGCCAGGGGCCCGTTTCTCGAAGCTCCCGGTAATTACCGGGCCCGTTAAGCTGTTTTGATATCCATTAAGTATGGGAGTTTCAAACGTTTTCAAAATGGTATAGTAAAGTTATTAGCTGAAGAATCAAAATGGACTTTATTAGAGGTCAGAACACATCCTACTTTTCTCGAGACTTTGATTTCAAAATATGATTTCGGGCCCGTTAGGTTACCGGGCCTTTCGAAAAACAAGCCCCAGGGCTCGAACCCGGACCGCTCGCTCCTGAGTCGACCGCACTAACCATGAGGCCACCGCGCCTCCCACATCGCAAGTACGTGGTCACTACGGTTATTGTTGCGTATATTGAGGCAGCGCGTCCACACTACGTCGAAGAAATTTGTTAAAACGCAGCTTTATTTCTACGCGGTTAGACCTACCGTCCATACTAATGCGCCACGGGCGGAGCTTTTCCAAAGCGGTCGTCAAGTGGAGGAGATTGAAAACGCCGGTTTGCGTTTCATAGTAGTGTGGACGGAACACATTTTTGAAAATGGAGTTTTTGATGACGTCACGAAAATCACGTGATTATTTCTCTGACTGAGTTTTCCTCAAACTCAAATCCGAAATGACTGGTGATTGTTGCGTTTCTCAATTCCTCTGGCGTACTGTGGACGGAAAACATTTGATGCGTTTTCAAAGTGAAACCTCCGTTTTCAAATTCCTCCAGCGTAGTGTGGACGGAAAACATTTGATGCGTTTTTAGAGTGAAACCTTCATTTTCAAATTCCTCCGACATAATCCGGTCAACGGTAAACATTTCATGTGTTTTCAAAATAAGCCTCCATTTTCGAATTCCTCCAGCGCAGTGTGGACGGGGCCTGAATCACTTAAGTACGAAGCCCGGGCTTGGTAATTATAGATTCCAGGTTTTGAAAACACGTATGGGCGTAGTGAGATCAGTACAAAAGAGAGACCGAGGGCTGATATTCTCGATACGATACCGACCACGTATGGTAAGAGATTTATTACCCGACTTCTGAGTTGTGGAACCATGACAGGAAAAAGAAACTTTAAATTTACACCTCACGTGTAAATATATCCATCGTTTTAAATACTTTAGGTTAAAAGCAATATTTATGAAAAGTGTAACACAAACATAGGTCCGTAATGCGTACATGTGTGGCTTACGAAATTGAGCTACTTCAATGGGAAGCTGACAAATTTCTTTAAGTAGAGCTAATATGTGATCACGGTTGAATACGATCTCACGGCATTTTCCCGCCCCGCCCCCAAGCCAGGGTAAAGGCCCTGAGAACGAGGTTGTCCATCCCCAACAATATTACTCAAGCGAATTAAGCCATGTTCACCGAACCGTAGACCGAACAGCTTGCTTTTATAAAAATATACAGTATTCAATAACGACTCAGCTGTATTGTTGCCAGTATAGCCATGTCTCACAGAATTGCTTCCCATGCAGTCTCTGTTATCTCCTCTTTTTCCATACCTGCACAACTCTTCTCTTGGTGGCATCCTTCATTTCCCCATCTAGTGTTTTTTGAAACGTCATACACTCTAAGAATACAAACAATATACTGGTTAAAAGGGAACGCACAAATAAACAAAAGATGTAATAAAACGTTTCTTCCAAGAATGTCGTTTTACCTTCTATCAGTTTTCTCCAGTATGTTGAATGCCAATTCCTCCTAAACATTACCGAAATGCCGGTTAATACCGCAAACAAGTAGGTAAAGCACCCTAGGGGGTACCGTTCCCCACTTTGCTTCAACACTTTACAAATGAGTTTGCCGGCGAAGTTAGAAGCCGAGTTTTAACTCTTTGTGGACATGTGCTCAAGTGCGACTGATAGGTCCTCTACATCGGTCGACTCAAGTTCTTCGCCTCCATCTATTTCCAGCTGCGCTTTTGTGTTCACTCTCGTGTTCTGCCAGGCAGTAAAAGCGTTCACCGCTCATTTTGTATTGTATTTCGTATTTTTAGGTACCGTCTCAGACAACAAAGCAAGTCTTCCTTCTCAGTTTTCGGAGAACGAAACCGTGCTGTCGCCATAATGACGCTTCCTCAGTGACTACAAATTATTCTTAGTTTCATTGTTGTCCCATGAGCTCTCTCCCTTGGGACTTACAATGTTTTTTCGCATCCATGTCAAGGTACTGAATCGCAAGACAGTCCTTTCATTCAATACATTGTTTCGTTTCGATAAAATATTCGCGTCCCATCTGTATAGGCGTTTACTATGGTGAGCCGAGGGTGGGCCATGGTGAACGCCGATACACATCGGACGCCAATATTTTATCTACCACTTTTCAACATTGTGATTTAATTAAGTCGCTGATTGACTCACCCCGAATAGCTAATACCAGGAGTCCACCACTAGGAGCCTACAACTACCCCATCTTCCTGTCACGGCGTTTTCACTGCCCAATCTATTTTTAGTCTGAGTTTATCTCGAATTCAGATCCCCACAGGAACCTCAGTGACCAATTGCAATTACAAGCACGGAATAATGTCTACATGTTCACGTGAGGCCCCATTGTGTTATCCTTACCGAAGTGTGCTCGTGTAGACTGGAACTGGGCTACTTCGTGTGGAAAATATCTAAAAATAGACTGGTCTGTAAAAAGTCCGTTGCATTTGCTTATTATGTGAGCTGCAGGCTCCTAGTAATGAGCTTCTGCTAATACACTATTTGCGTGTCAATTAATTTAATTTAAATAATAATGATCAATTAATAAAGAGAAAAAATAAAATGAATGAATAAAATCAAAGTCCCAAATTAAGTGTGCAACGCGGAAGATCCGCGGGATTATCGCTAGAGGGAACCTGTTGTTAAGAGAGAACTGTTTCAGGAGAATGAAAATTAGAAGATGGACTTCATGATGTTGCAAATCTCTGAGGACCATGAAACATAATTTTCCCAACTAGATACAAGGACTTTGCTGTCCACGAAAACATCTACTCTGGTGTTTCCAAAGCGATTACGAAGGTGTTCCACGGTTGACCTAGGTCTAGAGCTAGATTTTCTTTAACTAGTATGAGACGTTGACGATCAGCCTCATCCCAGTAGCAGCGAGTGACAACTACTAGCTGACCAGGCCAGGGAAAAAAAGACAGCCACCCCAACCAAATATTAGGGCTTCAGAAAACAGCTGTAGCTGAATTGAACATCTCACTAGGGCCGAATCCTTGCCAGCTCCTCGTAAATCTTCGGAAATTTTCTAAAAATGTTCGGAATTGTTTTCTGGCCTTCGAACAAGTTTTGGAGAACTGATCTTCTGAAATCTTCAGAAAGTGTTCGAGAATCTTGGGAAAATCGTCAAAAAAGTCGTCATTAGTATGTTTATACAAAAAAAGCAAAATAAAACAGGGCTGCTTGTAGATACGGAATTTACTATCGAGTGTTCAACTTGATATCTCACGTATGACCTCAGCGAACGAGTGAGATATTAAGTTAAAAGAACCCTCGAAGAGAAATTCCATATCTACGCGCACCCATGGTTTATCCTCTATGTAAGCTCAAAAAGGAGCAAACATTATACCATACTTAACAGATAAAGAAGCCTAAGCCGTGTATTACACTGTGATAAAACACGATGGTCATTTGACAACACGAGGAAAATGTAGAAAACACGGGCCGCAGGCGAGTGTTTTCTACATTTCTCGAGTGTTCTCAAATGACCATCGTGTTTTATCACAGTGTAATACACGGCTTAGGCTTCTTCATTTGCTTTAAAATATAGATTTTTCGCGCGCAAAACAATAAAACACGCCTTTGCTATGTTTTATACTCTGATAAAACATGGGTTTTTGACCAATCAGAGCGAGCGCAGGGTCTTATCTATATTTTAAATTCAAATATGTTCAGGATTGAACGCTAATGAGATTCAAATTCCTTATGACAAGAATAATCATAAAGTGTCCTCGTTGGTAAAAAGTCACCAAAACACACACAATAGCCCCTTTCACGGTTAACTTTGCTCATTTGCATTACAATAAAATCTAGCATGTATGAGGCAACTTCGGGCTATTTTGTAGTTTTAGCCCGAAATTGCCTCACATTCACCTTGGATTACACTGTGATGCAAAGGCGAAAAATTAACTGTGAAAAGGGCTATTCTGTCAAACATGAATGTCAAATAACCCTGCCAAATATGAAGTACTAATTAAACAATACTTGCGTTCAATCCTGGACATAAGTGCATACAGTAGACAACGGCTTCTGTAAAACCATAAAGTAAACCCAAAATGGGACAAATATTTAAGCCATACAACCGACAGACTGCGTATGCGAAATTCAATAAACTCAAAAAGAGCAAATGTCTTAGCCATGATTACCGACGCGTAAGCGCTTGCTAAACTAGATCAGCTCAAACAACACCAAATATTTTAGCCATGCAGCTGACACATGACGTCTGCCAAATTAAATACGCCAAAACAAGCAAAAATTTCAGCCGTACAGCCGGCACATGCCAAACTAGAAAGAGCTCGAAAGAGAACGAGCGCAAAGAAAGCCAAAGCTGATGCGTGACAGTTTCAATAGAAAGAAGCGAAATAAATTTGGAAGAAACTCTTTCGCGTTTATGAGTTAATCCGTCTCTTTTAGAGACGTTACCGATAAAGCTAAAAAAGAAAAGTTAGGATAGTGCCCGGTGCAATATTTTCTAAATATAGAACAGGAAATTGAGTCATATAATTGATTGGTGGCCTGAGTTACTGGCCCTATAAAATAACTAGATCATTTAATATTTTAGCAATATTGAAGGCGACAAATAAATCAAGAGGAGGATGTTTATAAATGCACATCTTGAAGTTCCGGCATGGACATTATTTATTCGCTGCGCGCAATGGGAAGTTCGTCGTCGCTTTATTGTAGAAACAAAAAAACGTTTCCAGAATCATTCAGCTTCAATTCAAAATTTAATGTTAAATCGCTTTCCGAAGAAACGAAGAACAATTTGAGAGAATGTTGGAAACTCGTTGAGCCTTTGAAGACTGTCGCAGGAAAGAAAATGTATGAACGGTAAGTTAAGCTATTCGTTTCTTGTTTCCGTTACATCCAACGATATAGATGAATTAAATTTTGCAGCCTTTGCTATTCTTGTTCTAGAAACGCATACTCCATCTGGGGAATCGACGGACACGCCTTCCTGCAATACAAACAGGCAACCTCATGCAAACTACACGTTTATCAAAAAAGACGTGTTTAACTCAAAAAGACAAAGTTAAAAGGAGCAAAAATTCAGGGGTATCCTCATGCAAAATGCACATGGTTTTTTGCATCCTGTAAAATAACATTTATTACCCAAAAAGATGCAAGTACTATAATTAAATATGACCTAGGTGTTGATATTAAATATGTAAATATAAAATATGCGGGGGGGGGGATGTTAACACCAGGTGCCCATCAACTGAGGCTCTTGTCTCGTGAGCGCAAAAGGAAATTTTTATCGTTTCACATTGCAGAGACCGATATACAAGGATATATTTCAAAATTATACCCTGAATATTCTTTTAACCCTGTAGTTAGTTTTAAAAAGGGGATAATTTTGTAAAGGGCCTCGGGCAAATTATTGATGTGTGCGCTAAATAAAAAAAATATTATTATGATAATGGTTATTATTATTCTATTACTGTTGCCTAATAAGGCAACCACGTTTAAACATTGTGAAATACTTACTGATTAAATGGCATTCTAAGATAATTTACCTTATTATGCTACCTCCCCGGCCAGTATCTACCGCGTTCACTATTTATCAATTTAACTCTGTCGGAAGTAGAAATGGTCTTAATGACTGGTAAGTTCAAAACATCATGTCATGCATAAATTAGCGCCAATTTTGTCGAAAAATACTTTCGCAAAACCATATATTAGGGCATCAAATGAATATATAAAATTTCAGAAATTTGATATGGATTAAAAATTTAATACATTTCGTTTCAGAAACTTTTTTTCTTAAAAGGCGTTTGCAAAGCTTTTTTAATGAAGAAAGAGAGAGCTTTTGAAATTAAAATTGCCAAAAAGTTAGCTATATGTGTACACGACAGACACTTCGCCATGTTGTCACAACCTTGTACTCTTTATTACCCATCATGCCTTTTGAACTTCACAAGATGATTAACGATGGCGCATACGTGAGATCTCTCTCCTTTTTAAACGCGAATCTGAACTTGGTCTAAGCTAAGTAATTACATGTCTCACCAAGGAACAGTTAACATACAAAAGTCACTGTCCATGATTCGTGAGGTAAAACCTTGGTTTAATCGTATGCAAACTGTTGGTATGTCCTGTGATGCTCGGCATTTGTTTACGTGTCTGCGGATTTTCCGATAATTCTAACCTTCTGGTGTTTCAACAGTGTATGATGTCCGTGTGTGTCATGCTTACTGATCACTGTTGGTGGCACCCACTTGTTTCCATGCTGTCATGTGACTTTTTCACCATTGTTGAGGGGTGGAATCTCTTTACCACTGTGTTTAACATAATAAACTTTTTCTTTCAGCATTCTTTTCTGAAAGTGTTCCTGGACTTCTTCTTTATAAAGTCTGCTGTACTGGTAAAGATGTCTTTAATCTGCAACCCACGAGCAATGTGTACCACTGAACTCGAACAAAGCACTTCCAATTTTTGCCCATAAATTATCTGTAGCGCTTGAATCGCCATTGGTTCTTTGGGTTACTCTCTCTGGAACTGAGAGGACATGCCAGGCCAGAATAAAATGTCTCACGCTCGCTTTTTGCATTTAACAATACCTTTTCAAACTCTGAGGAACAATGAGCCATTGCGCTCTAAATAGGGGACCATCAACAGATAATAGTTCATCCCTTTACTCCCAGTATTGGCGAACAGCATTTGGTACCGGCTTCCTTGATGGATTATTGAGCTCGAGGCTTGCATAACTGGATCAGCTGCCTTGGCTTGTTGTAACTCCGCACACTTCTTGGGTGAAATAGGAAGATGTGTTGTGAGAAGAAAATCATCAGCTTCTAGGTCTTGAATTAAGGTTTCAGTAGTTTTTGATAGGCATGATCAGCTCAATACATCGGCTACCGAAAATCCTACTCCAGGAAGATACTTGATCTTCAGGTCATACCGTTGCAGTGTTAACATCATTTTCTGTAGTCTCAGTGGTGCCTGATGTGGGGGCCTACTTAAGATGTGCTGCAATGAGTTACGGTTAGACTCCAGCTGGTCTTCCGTAAATAAACTGATGAAACAATTGCTGAAGTCTCTTTGCAATCGGGACAAAACGTTGCTGAGCAAGGGATCATGATACATAAGCTAGGCGCTTCTCATCTTACAAGAGGACTGCACCCAACCCCTTAGAACTGGCCTCTACAGATAGGGTCAGTGGCTTACGTGGATCATAGTAGCCAGGCGTTGGGGTAGAGGAAAGCATTGGTGTGCTCTTGATCCCAACTGGCGCCTCTAGCAATTTTTTAAATAGTGCGCTTTCAGAGGCCATGTTGGGCATAACTTTACCAGATGTTGGATAAATCCAGCAGGAATCTTTTCTGCAGCAGGTTTCAAACCATCTTTGCTCAGGACATGGCCAACAAAGGGAACCTCTTCCTGTTTGATTTGGCACTTCTTCACATTGAACTTGAGATTTACCTTCACGTGCTCTGTTTAACACTTGCTTTAGTCTGGCATCATTTTCTTCTTCACACCTTCAATGTCTTCAAACAATTCTGAAATGAGGTGATGAAGAAACTTCAGGGGGGGAGGGGGGGCAGACTCTATACCAAATTGTAACCTTGTAAAGCGATATCTTCCATAGGGTGTGTTGAAAGTACACAACCTTGAGCTTGCTACATCTGATTTCACTTGCCGGCCAGTAACAAGATGTGGTACTTAAAGCTGAAAATATCTTTGCCTTGTGGCATTCCAACGACAACTTCTTCTATCGTCGTCATCGGGTGATGCTCTCCGAACTGCCTTGTTTAAATCCCTGGGGTCAAAACAAATACGGATCTCGTTTGGTTTGACCACTGCCACCATGGTGTTGACCCAGTCCGCAGTAGGCTCTGTCGGTCTGATTATTACCCCTATCTGTTTCATACGGTAAAGTTCGTCTTTGATCTTGTCTTAAAGAGACATTGCTAACTTTCTAGGTGGATGAACCACTGCAGGAATATCTAGGTCCACCATCAATGTATGTTCATCGGGAGTGCATCCTAGACCTTAGAACAGATCTGGGTATTCATTCAAGATGCTTTGATTCTTAACTCTGGGGCACTCTGGGATCCGTTGTCTTTCGGCTGAGAATCCGTATTCTCACCAGTACTCCCATTTCTATGCAGGTTTTGTGCACTGAGTATGACAGGTGCTTTAACTTTAACCGCATGGAACTGCACAATATGCACGAGTTACTTTTGTACTCACAAGGTAATGTCACTACTCCTCTGGTAGGAATTTGATGACCTGAGTATGACTTTAACTTGATTTTGGTTTTCTCAAAAGTGGCACTGATTTCCAAGATCTTCAATTACTTTGGAGGGAAAGACATAACATTTTGCACCAGTGTGAAACTCGACAGCTTTGTTTTAGACTGTAGGCTCTTCGTACCGCTTCGCTCAACTCTACTTTGTTAATTGAAATAAAATACATCCAACCAATAGCTCTGCATCACTATCTTCTCAAGTTCTTCTAAGACGTTTGCTCCTTTCCTGGTATCGGGCTTTGAATGGCAACCCTTGCGAAATGGTTCAACTTTTGCCACACGGTACACTGCTTTCCATCTGCGAAACGAAACATTATTTTATTGTTGCCATCTGTGACACTCTTTACTCTGTACTTCTTTCCTTGAGTATGTTTATTTTTTTTGCTTTTGAGTGAGTTCAGGTTTTTTAGCAATGGTTTCCAATTGTGCCTTTCAGCCTTTGACATTTCATACGTTCTAGCTATGTCAATAGCCTTTTCTAAGGTAGATTCTAAACCTTCCTATATGAGTTTTTCTCTGGTTTTGTTGGAATGACATCCAATGACTACTCTATCTCGAACCATTTCATCTGGGTCACCATAACCACAATCCTTAACAACTTCTAATCAACGACAAGTTGCTTAAATGACTCACCCTCTTGTTGCACATTCAGGTAGAACTTGTACCTTACAAACACTCTATTCGTTCTGGGTTTCACGGTTGTCTCATATTTCGTGTAATACTTGTTGAGATTCTTCACTTCCTCTGCTCCTAGCTCCCACGTACTGTATATCTCATGACCTTTGTCTCCAACCCATAACTTAACATTAGGTAGTTTGCACTTTACTTCTTCATTTTTTGCTGGAGAGGACCACCAAAGACTGTAACGTGATTCGTTATCGAAGCTCGGTGGCTTTCTTTTGGGCGTTAATTAGAGTTATTCTGACACCATGTTATGGACACGACAGACACTACGCCATGTTGTCACAACCTCGGGCTTTTTATTACCCATCACGTCTATGAGCTTTACAAGGTGATCAACGATGACGTATACATTACATATGAGACGCATACATTACAATACGCACGTCCGCTTTTAAATACAGCTTGAATTAAATACGAGAAATGTGACCTCCAAAAAGCTTAAGCCTGTCAATCAGAGTGAAGTGTCTTTTGGCATGCTATTTAACTGATGGGTCTATCTGGGGGTTACGCGGGTTGGCATGCAAAACAACTGAAAATACTACCGTTATTTTATCAAATTGGGAGTTAGTAAGTGCTTGTTTATTAAGGCAAA
>JAHPZR010038836.1:0-12495 GCA_019787425.1 Platygyra sinensis | reverse complement strand
CATGTACTTATTGTTACGCTATATTTTCATTAATAATTATCTTTTATGCAGCTGCTACCAGTATGAAATGGATTGAAGCTAAAATGAAAGTAAGAGCATTATTTTATACAACTAGAAGTTTATGATACAATATTGACTGTAGTGGTACTGTTAGTAAAGGCATTTAATAAGTGGGCATCAATCCACCGACTATGCCCTTGGTTTGAAAGCTTTAAGCAGTATTTTCTATGATTTTGCAATAATCAAGTGTTTCTTTTTTCTTACATAGGAGCTTGGTGTTCTAAATAATCCAAATTACAAAATATGCTTTCTAATAGACAGTGGAGCTATGATTACTGTCTTGTCATCAAAATATGGCCTTATTGAGGTATGCTGCTTTGCTAAAACGGCAATTAATTAAATTTGAAATGATCACTGACCCAATTATGCTTGTTTCTCCATTAACCCTTTACTGCCCAAGTGGTCTCCCTTTGACGAATAAAATCATCTGGTGTTAGACAGTAAAATCTTTAAGTCACTCTTGGGGAGTAATCAGTTGAGGGAGATAGTTTTTTAATCCTAATTGCTGCCAAAGGGATCTCCCTTTGACGAGTAAAATTGCCTGGTATTAGACGGAGTAAAATTTATAAGTCACTCTTGGGCAGTTAAGGGTTTATAATTATAATTATATGAGTATTATTATGGCCACTTCATTTATATTGCAGTGTATGATCACATGAAAATAATGTCATCAATGGCACTTATTACAACAAAGTTTAATGTACAGTACATACATGTACGTATGATGCATTTTAATAAGTACAGTACTATATATATAGTGTATGTGCTGCATTTTCTTGCAGACAAAACCATTAGGTGTCATTTGGGGAAAGTTTGAGGAGTACAGCAGCAAAAACACCATCATGTTTGATGATCTCAGACGAAATTTTCTTATGAATCCACAAAACGGTCTGAAGGTAAACATGCATGTACATCCTGGTTAGTCCCCTTCTATTCTGAGAGAACTTTACTGGGAAATGCAGATTTGGATCTTAGCAGTGTCACTGTAAGTCAGTTGCGAAACACTTGCATTTTTGCTTGGGGAATCCATACTCTTTGTACAATACACCTATTTGAGTGTAGGGAGACTAAGTTGTGTATACTGGTTTCTCTGGATTGAGTGCTCTGAGTTTATTCTCTGGCCAAGGTCATTGTGTTTGTTCTTGGGCAACACAAATATCTCTCACAGTGCTCCTTAGTATCGCTAAAGTATACTGTACAGCACTGTGAGGTCAAGCTAGCGAGATGTTGGAGACGGGTTAACCCAGTTAGCATCCCATCCAGGAGAGGGTAGCAATATATCCTTCTTTTGGAGAGGGGTGGGTGTGGGGTTAGCAATATTCTTACTACATGACCTGTAAGTTGCTTTGTGCTTCAGACTGGGATAAGTTCTGTCATTTTGGGTCACTCTAACCCACTAATTTTTGCATGATTTACGTATTACGAGACTAATTAGAATCAGTGATATCAGTTTTCTTTAAAAAAATATTTGTATTGCAAACTGTTCATGCTGCTAGATTGTAACTTTTTTTTTAATCTCATTTTGCCTTAAGATTAGACCCTTTAGAGAAGCCCACAAAAATAGACATAAAGATAAAGAGCTGTTAAAATTAACAAAGTATCTGAAAAAGATTGCTAAGCTGGATGACTTCAGCAATTTAAACCACAAGTACTGGGAAAGGTCAGTAGGCGGTGTGGACGTTATAATCATTATGTAATCTGATTTTTGTTTATACCTTTATGTTATACCTTTATGTTTATATTTGCTTAGCAGAGTACATACAAGTACATACATGTACAAAAAAGTAATAATAACTGGCCTGAAAAGAAGTTTAAAAATTAATATTTTAAAAACAATAATTAATTGCGATTTTTTTTTGTAGTAATCATGATAAAACTGTTAGTCTATGAGAATTGTAGGTTTGGACACTCAAGATGGAAATTTTAGAAGACAAGAATTAATATACCTGGCACAAAATATGATTGATGAAAAGTGTAGTAAGAGTTTTTGGCTCCTGTACCACCTCTACGGATTGTTCTATGAAACGCGTATGGTATTTTCTACACAAAAAATTTATCAATTAAAAGTGTAGAGATTTTCGGCTCCTCTACGACCTCTACGGGTTGTTGTAGTGTATAGTGGAGTATAGACTTAGCAAAATAGACCTACACCTCTATGTCTCTACACTTCTACACCTCTACGCCTCTACACCTCTATGCCTCTACACCTCTATGCCTCTAAGCCTCTACGCCTCTACACCTCTACACCTCTACTCCTGTACACCTCTACACCTCTATGCCTCTACACCTCTACACCTCTACACCTCTACTCCTGTACACCTCTACACCTCTATGCCTCTACACCTCTACACCTCTACGCCTCTACACCTCTACACCTCTACACCTCTACTCCTGTACACCTCTACACCTCTATGCCTCTACACCTCTACACCTCTACGCCTCTACACCTCTATGCCTCTACACCTCTATGCCTCTACACCTCTACACCTCTACACCTCTACGCCTCTACTCCTGTACACCTCTACACCTCTATGCCTCTACACCTCTACACCTCTACGCCTCTACACCTCTATGCCTCTACACCTCTATGCCTCTACACCTCTACACCTCTACGCCTCTACGCCTCTACTCCTGTACACCTCTACACCTCTATGCCTCTACACCTCTACGCCTCTACACCTCTACACCTCTACACCTCTACGCCTCTACTCCTGTACACCTCTACACCTCTATGCCTCTACACCTCTACACCTCTACACCTCTACGCCTCTACACCTCTACACCTCTACGCCTCTACTCCTGTACACCTCTACACCTCTATGCCTCTACACCTCTACACCTCTACGCCTCTACACCTCTATGCCTCTACACCTCTATGCCTCTACACCTCTACGCCTCTACAGCTCTATGCCTCTACAGCTCTACACCTCTATGCCTCTACACCTCTATGCCTCTACACCTTCATGCCTTTACAGCTCTATGCCTAGAGGTGTAGAGGCATAGAGGCATAGAGCTGTAGAGACATGGAGGTGTAGAGGCATAGAGGTGTAGAGGAGTGTAGAGGTGTAGAGGAGCGTAGAGAAGCGTAAAGGAGCGTAGAGAAGTGTAAATGAGCGTAGAGTAGAGTAGCATAGAGTAGAGTAGCATTGAATAGAGTAGACTAGCATAGAACAGGAGTAAGACTCTCCGTTGGGCTTGACAATGCTGCAAGGCTTCTCTACTTACAGAGTTGAGAAGGAAGTGTAATAAAATTATGGAGAGAGGCTGTGCTATATGGAGGGAGTACAGGTTGTAGAGGCTCACAAACTCTATGCTTTTCTTCGATAATTTTTTGGGACACATTTGAAAATTAACAAAACTGGTTTCATTGATCAATGTGGTTGAGTTAAGTAGTGTACATCACCTAATGTACATTTATGTACATGATTGATCATTGTATAACAACACGAAAAAAGAGAATCAAGAATCACTTGTATGTTGTGTGTACATTCTTAAATCCTAATTTATTTATTATATAAACTATCACAACAGTAGCAATAAATTAAAACTTTTATTGCAATATCATTGTTTCAATATTCCTCTTGCAGCTACAAGCCATAGAAGTGAATATGACAATATTACTGTAGTCATGTGAAGACATCATTCAGCTTCTTAGAGGCATGCCCAAAGAAGGAGTACAACAGCAGATTAAAACAAGCTAAAATACACACAAATGAAATGCAACAAAACAAAACAACAAAAGATCACATATTACCACCATTTTTGTTGATACACAACTTTGGAAAACAAAGTACCCGCGGAAGCGTTTCCAAAATTTCCGCCAGTCTTGCGTGTTATTGACAGATCAGATCGAAATCCACCAATCACAGCCACTAGTGTGACCTTCAGACCTTCCTCATGTCATGCTAGCGGGCTGTGATTGGTGGATTTCGATCTGATCTGTCGATAACATGTATGATTGATGGAAATTTTGGAAACGTTTTCCGCAGGTGTTTTGTTTTTGAAAGTCGCGTATCAACGAAAACGGTGGTAAAGTGTGAAGTTATATTTATTGTACGCTATTTTGTAGAAACGAACTCGGAAGCCTCACCCATGGTGTGTAGATAAATGAATTGATTGAGTACACCAGCAATGCATTGCTTGCCTCACAGTTAAACTGTGTTGCTCCTTTAAATTTGTATGTATAAGTTAAATGTGATTGGGCTAGACGTTTTTTCGAAGTTTATAAGCTCATTTTCTCAATATAAACTCCGTCCTGCAATTTACATGCATTTCCCATCCAGTTTATTGATTTGTAAAATAATTATGTCTAATATATTGCAGCACACAGGACTTGTACAATGTAGAAAAAAAGTGTTTTAACTAAAATAGATGGTTTTCCCAATGCAAACAATTCCTCTTTTAGCTGAGGAATTTTATAAAAAATCCATAAAAAGAAACAAACAAACATCACAACTGTAATTTTAACTCCTCATTTCCTTGAGGCATTTGAGACTAAGAAAATGGCAAATTATACAAAAATGTTGCACTGAATTTTGTTTAAGCTTCTCCCTTATCCATCCTTTTAGTCAATGGTTGTGCATTCAAATGAATGAAATACCAGTAATAAAAAAAATGGAACAATGACCCATCATTCAAATGTCCAGGGCATTGCAGTTTGTCGATGAATATGCAACTTTGGACTAATGGAGCTAGGCAGATGTATTGCCAAAAGCCATACTTGAACATTTACGGTAAACCTGTTAACCATATTCCTATTCTTCTCTCTCTAATGAGCCCTTCTTGTCTTTCCCAACCATCCCCCCCCCCCCCCCAACTAGGATAATAGTCTTGAGGATCTTCACCTGTATCCCTATCACTCTGTAACATGCCCTGCAAAGGGCCTTGAAAAGTAATATAAGGCCCCAGGGAGCTTGATACAGTATAATCCTGCAACATGAAAACTGTTGGGCCATGCAAATGGCTAGAACTGGTCCACCATCCACATCATGGGTAAATTCATTGATGGGATTACTTAAAAGTATTAAAATTACACATAAATGGTAGTGTACTTTATGCAGACACTTTCGGGGTGGGGGAGGTGGCAGATGATATTTATGCAGGTAACACTACTTGCAAAGTTCCAGAAAATATCCATACCTCCCCAAAGGAGATCCCCCACCCCTTTGGAAATTTCATTCCACTTCTGTGGAGGGGAGTATGGATATTTTCTGGCAGAATTCCGTTTACATAATGACAAGCTGGAAACCAGACAAAACAAAGGTTCCTCTCAATTTGCCACTATGCATGAATCATTCGAGGAAAATATGTGGTTCTACCTTGCTAAGGCTCTCTTTTCATGTTCAGAGCCTATTCAAAACATATTCAAACAATAGACCTCTTTAGCTAGGACGGTTTGTTTTCCCATTGTAGAACACGTGGTATTCTCAGGAGAATTTTTCTTTTCTCCATCTTAAAATATTCATTCATATACACGGGACTATTTGAAAATTTGAAAGCAAGAATTCTCAAGAGTATCATCACGTGGTCTACAATGGGAAAACAAACCGCCCAAGCTAAAGAGGTCTATACAGTGTAACACTGTACTTTTAAACCAGTAAATGCCATGTTTAAATCGCCCAATATTAATGATCATTAATCAGTATTAAACATGTTACTCTCACTTATTAAGATCCCTGTCACTATTCTGGGGTTAACAGTTTCTTACAACCATCAATAAAGTAACCTGATGCTAAAGTAATTTGTCAGTTTCTTCAAATTAAAATATAGAGCGTCATTCCTCAAATTGTAACCTTGCAAGTAAGCCTACTTTTTCGCACGGACCCTTGCAAAACTGCAAAGCATCTTTTTTGCAATTTTCATAACGGTTCTCTCGCACACATAGTTATTTTTCTTAAATTCGAGAGCGAACACTTTTCCAAGTGTATTAAGTTACTCTAAAAAGTTTTAATACTGACATCAAATAGTTTATATGATGTCGACTATGATAATATCCAGTCATCAGATTGCGTGTTTGATCGCGAATCTGCAGATGTATCACCAAGTTCCATGGATCGTCCTGTAAAACCAGTTTTATAGCCTTGATTTCTCTCAAAGATAGTCTGTGGCATTCCTTCCCTGTACTTTAAACTCTGCACCTTCGTGGGACTTCAGATGAAACAATCGGGCGCAAAGTTATAACCTCAAGCAGTGCTTGAGGAAATAACTTTGCGCCCGATTGTTACACTTACCCACGAAGGTGCAGAGTTTAAAGTACAGGGAAGGAATGCCACAGACTATCTTTGAGAGAAATCAAGGCTATAAAACTGGTTTTACAGGACGATCCATGGAACTTGGTGATACATCTGCAGATTCGCGATCAAACACGCAATCTGATGACTGGATATTATCATAGTCGACATCATATAAACTATTTGATGTCAGTATTAAAACTTTTTAGAGTAACTTAATACACTTGGAAAAGTGTTCGCTCTCGAATTTAAAGAAAAATAACTATGTGTGCGAGAGAACCGTTATGAAAATTGCAAAAAAGATGCTTTGCAGTTTTGCAAGGGTCCGTGCGAAAAAGTAGGCTTACTTGCAAGGTTACAATTTGAGGAATGACGCTCTATATTTTAATTTGAAGAAACTGACAAATTACTTTAGCATCAGGTTACTTTATTGATGGTTGTAAGAAACTGTTAACCCCAGAATAGTGACAGGGATCTTAATAAGTGAGAGTAACATGTTTAATACTGATTAATGATCATTAATATTGGGCGATTTAAACATGGCATTTACTGGTTTAAAAGTACAGTGTACACTGTATAGACCTCTTTAGCTTGGGCGGTTTGTTTTCCCATTGTAGACCACGTGATGATACTCTTGAGAATTCTTGCTTTCAAATTTTCAAATAGTCCCGTGTATATGAATGAATATTTTAAGATGGAGAAAAGAAAAATTCTCCTGAGAATACCACGTGTTCTACAATGGGAAAACAAACCGTCCTAGCTAAAGAGGTCTATTGTTTGAATATGTTTTGAATAGGCTCTGAACATGAAAAGAGAGCCTTAGCAAGGTAGAACCACATATTTTCCTCGAATGATTCATGCATAGTGGCAAATTGAGAGGAACCTTTGTTTTGTCTGGTTTCCAGCTTGTCATTATGTAAACGGAATTCTGCCAGAAAATATCCATACTCCCCTCCACAGAAGTGGAATGAAATTTCCAAAGGGGTGGGGGATCTCCTTTGGGGAGGTATGGATATTTTCTGGAACTTTGCAAGTAGTGTTACCTGCATAAATATCATCTGCCACCTCCCCCACCCCGAAAGTGTCTGCATAAAGTACACTACCATTTATGTGTAATTTTAATACTTTTAAGTAATCCCATCAATGAATTTACCCATGATGTGGATGGTGGACCAGTTCTAGCCATTTGCATGGCCCAACAGTTTTCATGTTGCAGGATTATACTGTATCAAGCTCCCTGGGGCCTTATATTACTTTTCAAGGCCCTTTGCAGGGCATGTTACAGAGTGATAGGGATACAGGTGAAGATCCTCAAGACTATTATCCTAGTTGGGGGGGGGGGGGGGATGGTTGGGAAAGACAAGAAGGGCTCATTAGAGAGAGAAGAATAGGAATATGGTTAACAGGTTTACCGTAAATGTTCAAGTATGGCTTTTGGCAATACATCTGCCTAGCTCCATTAGTCCAAAGTTGCATATTCATCGACAAACTGCAATGCCCTGGACATTTGAATGATGGGTCATTGTTCCATTTTTTTTATTACTGGTATTTCATTCATTTGAATGCACAACCATTGACTAAAAGGATGGATAAGGGAGAAGCTTAAACAAAATTCAGTGCAACATTTTTGTATAATTTGCCATTTTCTTAGTCTCAAATGCCTCAAGGAAATGAGGAGTTAAAATTACAGTTGTGATGTTTGTTTGTTTCTTTTTATGGATTTTTTATAAAATTCCTCAGCTAAAAGAGGAATTGTTTGCATTGGGAAAACCATCTATTTTAGTTAAAACACTTTTTTTCTACATTGTACAAGTCCTGTGTGCTGCAATATATTAGACATAATTATTTTACAAATCAATAAACTGGATGGGAAATGCATGTAAATTGCAGGACGGAGTTTATATTGAGAAAATGAGCTTATAAACTTCGAAAAAACGTCTAGCCCAATCACATTTAACTTATACATACAAATTTAAAGGAGCAACACAGTTTAACTGTGAGGCAAGCAATGCATTGCTGGTGTACTCAATCAATTCATTTATCTACACACCATGGGTGAGGCTTCCGAGTTCGTTTCTACAAAATAGCGTACAATAAATATAACTTCACACTTTACCACCGTTTTCGTTGATACGCGACTTTCAAAAACAAAACACCTGCGGAAAACGTTTCCAAAATTTCCATCAATCATACATGTTATCGACAGATCAGATCGAAATCCACCAATCACAGCCCGCTAGCATGACATGAGGAAGGTCTGAAGGTCACACTAGTGGCTGTGATTGGTGGATTTCGATCTGATCTGTCAATAACACGCAAGACTGGCGGAAATTTTGGAAACGCTTCCGCGGGTACTTTGTTTTCCAAAGTTGTGTATCAACAAAAATGGTGGTAATATGTGATCTTTTGTTGTTTTGTTTTGTTGCATTTCATTTGTGTGTATTTTAGCTTGTTTTAATCTGCTGTTGTACTCCTTCTTTGGGCATGCCTCTAAGAAGCTGAATGATGTCTTCACATGACTACAGTAATATTGTCATATTCACTTCTATGGCTTGTAGCTGCAAGAGGAATATTGAAACAATGATATTGCAATAAAAGTTTTAATTTATTGCTACTGTTGTGATAGTTTATATAATAAATAAATTAGGATTTAAGAATGTACACACAACATACAAGTGATTCTTGATTCTCTTTTTTCGTGTTGTTATACAATGATCAATCATGTACATAAATGTACATTAGGTGATGTACACTACTTAACTCAACCACATTGATCAATGAAACCAGTTTTGTTAATTTTCAAATGTGTCCCAAAAAATTATCGAAGAAAAGCATAGAGTTTGTGAGCCTCTACAACCTGTACTCCCTCCATATAGCACAGCCTCTCTCCATAATTTTATTACACTTCCTTCTCAACTCTGTAAGTAGAGAAGCCTTGCAGCATTGTCAAGCCCAACGGAGAGTCTTACTCCTGTTCTATGCTAGTCTACTCTATTCAATGCTACTCTACTCTATGCTACTCTACTCTACGCTCATTTACACTTCTCTACGCTCCTTTACGCTTCTCTACGCTCCTCTACACCTCTACACTCCTCTACACCTCTATGCCTCTACACCTCCATGTCTCTACAGCTCTATGCCTCTATGCCTCTACACCTCTAGGCATAGAGCTGTAAAGGCATGAAGGTGTAGAGGCATAGAGGTGTAGAGGCATAGAGGTGTAGAGCTGTAGAGGCATAGAGCTGTAGAGGCGTAGAGGTGTAGAGGCATAGAGGTGTAGAGGCATAGAGGTGTAGAGGCGTAGAGGTGTAGAGGTGTAGAGGCATAGAGGTGTAGAGGTGTACAGGAGTAGAGGCGTAGAGGTGTAGAGGTGTAGAGGCGTAGAGGTGTAGAGGTGTAGAGGTGTAGAGGCATAGAGGTGTAGAGGTGTACAGGAGTAGAGGCGTAGAGGTGTAGAGGTGTAGAGGTGTAGAGGCGTAGAGGTGTAGAGGCATAGAGGTGTAGAGGTGTACAGGAGTAGAGGCGTAGAGGCGTAGAGGTGTAGAGGTGTAGAGGCATAGAGGTGTAGAGGCATAGAGGTGTAGAGGCGTAGAGGTGTAGAGGTGTAGAGGCATAGAGGTGTAGAGGTGTACAGGAGTAGAGGCGTAGAGGTGTAGAGGTGTAGAGGTGTAGAGGCATAGAGGTGTAGAGGCATAGAGGTGTAGAGGCGTAGAGGTGTAGAGGTGTAGAGGCATAGAGGTGTAGAGGTGTACAGGAGTAGAGGTGTAGAGGTGTAGAGGTGTAGAGGCGTAGAGGTGTAGAGGTGTAGAGGCATAGAGGTGTAGAGGTGTACAGGAGTAGAGGTGTAGAGGTGTAGAGGTGTAGAGGCATAGAGGTGTAGAGGTGTACAGGAGTAGAGGTGTAGAGGTGTAGAGGCGTAGAGGCTTAGAGGCATAGAGGTGTAGAGGCATAGAGGTGTAGAGGCGTAGAGGTGTAGAAGTGTAGAGACATAGAGGTGTAGGTCTATTTTGCTAAGTCTATACTCCACTATACACTACAACAACCCGTAGAGGTCGTAGAGGAGCCGAAAATCTCTACACTTTTAATTGATAAATTTTTTGTGTAGAAAATACCATACGCGTTTCATAGAACAATCCGTAGAGGTGGTACAGGAGCCAAAAACTCTTACTACACTTTTCATCAATCATATTTTGTGCCAGGTATATTAATTCTTGTCTTCTAAAATTTCCATCTTGAGTGTCCAAACCTACAATTCTCATAGACTAACAGTTTTATCATGATTACTACAAAAAAAAATCGCAATTAATTATTGTTTTTAAAATATTAATTTTTAAACTTCTTTTCAGGCCAGTTATTATTACTTTTTGTACATGTATGTACTTGTATGTACTCTGCTAAGCAAATATAAACATAAAGGTATAACATAAAGGTATAAACAAAAATCAGATTACATAATGATTATAACGTCCACACCGCCTACTGACCTTTCCCAGTACTTGTGGTTTAAATTGCTGAAGTCATCCAGCTTAGCAATCTTTTTCAGATACTTTGTTAATTTTAACAGCTCTTTATCTTTATGTCTATTTTTGTGGGCTTCTCTAAAGGGTCTAATCTTAAGGCAAAATGAGATTAAAAAAAAAGTTACAATCTAGCAGCATGAACAGTTTGCAATACAAATATTTTTTTAAAGAAAACTGATATCACTGATTCTAATTAGTCTCGTAATACGTAAATCATGCAAAAATTAGTGGGTTAGAGTGACCCAAAATGACAGAACTTATCCCAGTCTGAAGCACAAAGCAACTTACAGGTCATGTAGTAAGAATATTGCTAACCCCACACCCACCCCTCTCCAAAAGAAGGATATATTGCTACCCTCTCCTGGATGGGATGCTAACTGGGTTAACCCGTCTCCAACATCTCGCTAGCTTGACCTCACAGTGCTGTACAGTATACTTTAGCGATACTAAGGAGCACTGTGAGAGATATTTGTGTTGCCCAAGAACAAACACAATGACCTTGGCCAGAGAATAAACTCAGAGCACTCAATCCAGAGAAACCAGTATACACAACTTAGTCTCCCTACACTCAAATAGGTGTATTGTACAAAGAGTATGGATTCCCCAAGCAAAAATGCAAGTGTTTCGCAACTGACTTACAGTGACACTGCTAAGATCCAAATCTGCATTTCCCAGTAAAGTTCTCTCAGAATAGAAGGGGACTAACCAGGATGTACATGCATGTTTACCTTCAGACCGTTTTGTGGATTCATAAGAAAATTTCGTCTGAGATCATCAAACATGATGGTGTTTTTGCTGCTGTACTCCTCAAACTTTCCCCAAATGACACCTAATGGTTTTGTCTGCAAGAAAATGCAGCACATACACTATATATATAGTACTGTACTTATTAAAATGCATCATACGTACATGTATGTACTGTACATTAAACTTTGTTGTAATAAGTGCCATTGATGACATTATTTTCATGTGATCATACACTGCAATATAAATGAAGTGGCCATAATAATACTCATATAATTATAATTATAAACCCTTAACTGCCCAAGAGTGACTTATAAATTTTACTCCGTCTAATACCAGGCAATTTTACTCGTCAAAGGGAGATCCCTTTGGCAGCAATTAGGATTAAAAAACTATCTCCCTCAACTGATTACTCCCCAAGAGTGACTTAAAGATTTTACTGTCTAACACCAGATGATTTTATTCGTCAAAGGGAGACCACTTGGGCAGTAAAGGGTTAATGGAGAAACAAGCATAATTGGGTCAGTGATCATTTCAAATTTAATTAATTGCCGTTTTAGCAAAGCAGCATACCTCAATAAGGCCATATTTTGATGACAAGACAGTAATCATAGCTCCACTGTCTATTAGAAAGCATATTTTGTAATTTGGATTATTTAGAACACCAAGCTCCTATGTAAGAAAAAAGAAACACTTGATTATTGCAAAATCATAGAAAATACTGCTTAAAGCTTTCAAACCAAGGGCATAGTCGGTGGATTGATGCCCACTTATTAAATGCCTTTACTAACAGTACCACTACAGTCAATATTGTATCATAAACTTCTAGTTGTATAAAATAATGCTCTTACTTTCATTTTAGCTTCAATCCATTTCATACTGGTAGCAGCTGCATAAAAGATAATTATTAATGAAAATATAGCGTAACAATAAGTACATGT
>JAHPZR010038835.1:0-13094 GCA_019787425.1 Platygyra sinensis | reverse complement strand
AGGTCACGGTATTTTAGGTAATGTGGTTTATTTGCGTCAACTATGAATTCTAAATTTAAAATTGTCTGAGAAGCAGTCTTTTATCGGCAAAATCTCGGCCATACATCATAAGGTCATCTCCATAAACTTGAAAAAATTCAGACCGAAGTATTTTAAGGTTGACCCTGGTGCAATCCGTCTTACCGTGTCTTAGCGACTTTCATTCGACTTTCATTCCCGATACTTATTATTATTATTATTATACTTTTGTTCTTAGGCCATTGTAGTTTGTGCAAGTTCAATGTGTTTATTACTGCTGTTTCTTTCTTGTTTTTGATCTCTCCCGATAGATCTTGACTGTCAGGGCATTTCAGTTTTACTCTCCACTGTTCCCTCCACCCTGCTTACTCAATCTCTGTCCTATATTTTTCGTTTTGTGTATTTGTACAGCCCTCGCTTCAATCGCCTTAAATATGCTGATAGAGATGCTTACAAAACTAAAAGTAGCAATATTCATAGAGACTATAGTTTCGCTTCTCACAAAGACTGGCTTGTTCACACTAATGCAGATAGTTTAGCTTGCATGCAGCATCCTGACTTTTGCAATAATAAAAATCCCGTTTTACGAGAGAAGCTTTGTGAATTAAAGTAAACTGTCTTGCCAAAGAACACCACCGATCAAAGACCCCGAAAATCTGAACATCTCAAGTAACCTCGAGTATACTTGAGAATTTATCAAGATCAGTCATTCGAGTCTGGGACAGATACCTCTTGACAGACAGGACTACTGTGCAGACTGTACGTCCGGCAAAGTATAAGGTTTGAATAATTTATAGTTGAATTCATTGTGTGTTACTGTGTATGATCCTACAATTCTCTTTTTAAACAGTCTTCGATCGCATAGAACATGGGTAGGACTAGGTACACTGATGATAGACGACAACAGTATCTACAACAGCAGCGATTAGTTTCAATGAGTCAAGATCAGTTATAATCATTTGGAGAATCAGCGCAGTTGATGAATATAACCGTGATTACAATGTAAAGAGGCAATTACAACTAACATATTTTCATGCGTGTTCATATATAGTTTTCGTCTTAGCCTTTCACAAAAGAGTTTCATGTATAACGCATATTTATAGACTTGTTTCAGCATCAAAGTGTACTAGAAGATACGCTTGTCCGGAGGGGAGGGGTGGGGGTGTGGTTGGGGGAGGGCCGGGGTGGTTTTGTAAGTTTTCGGTTTGATTCAAGTTTAGAGTTTCGGTTGAGTGTACAAATATCTTGTGATGTATATGCACATAATAAGAAAGTTTAAACCGGAAATAATTAAGATGTTTACCAGCTCCGCGCGTAAAAAGAGGCGGTAAACTGAGATATTAACAAGCTGTTTACAGCCTCTCCTTTCCATGGGCGGATGATTGAGTGATTCAAGGTTCACCAGACAAAACGAGATATGTGTGACCCCTAAGGGTGTGGTATTTTATGCCGTTTGGTCGTAAATTAAAGGCTATGATCTACTCAGGTAACAAATATTAAATATGGTTTGGATTTTGCACTTTAGCCTTTCATTGCTTACATGTATTTTGAAAGAAACTACTTTTTCATCATTCTCAATAAGAATATCAACCAAAGCCCCTAACAACTAGGAAACTTGACAGGGGTATTGATTAAAGGGCCTAGAGGTCATAAATAGGGTAAGAAAAATCGCAGATTTTGGCCTTAAATAGGCTAAGAGTTTTGAGAAGCGGACCACACACCCTCGCCTGCTTTTTTTTTCTTTTTTTTTTCCACCTGGGATTCTCCCACCTCCCTACCCCTCTTTCCGATTCCCGGGATATAAGCCCCTGCGATTTCGCCGCCTGCGCAATAGCGAGGGGAGTATTTTATTTTGGACTCTTGCATGTTATCCTTGCTGATGTCCCGCTTCTGTCTTGGTCTAGGTCTGCGTGATTCTTCTCCGATAGCTGATGAGAAAACAGAATAAAGGCTCTGCTTTGTGTCCAAAGAGGAGCGAGTCCTTGTGTGTGTCGAGGGTTGGACAATTTAGAACAGAACTGATTTGTATGTCCGTTGCTTGGGTCAACTCTTACTTGTGATATCATCAAGGTCAAAAATAAGAGATGCTCTTGAGAACAAAACGTACAAAAACAAAACAAAATACCCACGAACTTATCACCTAATAAGCAATTTGTTGTTGTTTTTCATCATTTCTTTTGCTTCTTTGTCTGTTTGTTTCTTTGTTTTATTTGTTTGTTTGATTGTTTGGTCATCAATGTATTCGTTGACCGAAACTTAAGCAACCAAAGCAGCCACGATCAAAACGCTTAACTCCAACTTATGGTTAAATTATTTCTCCCTCAAAGAAATGAGTCTACTTTATATCAGAAGGGTACAAAGAAAATATTGTCTCACTACATCTTCCTATAATCCAAGCTCCTTCTAAGTAATATTTCCGAAATTCTATATAATTCTAATGGCAAATCCCACCAGACATTTTAAGGGCCTTCGAGTTTAATTAACGAGCGTAAATAAGGTATTTCAGCTCCTGGGTATTTATATTATTTGTGCTATCAATTTTAATCACAGGTTTCTTGTTTCAGTCCTGAGTTCACTGAGGCTTAACCCCAGAAAAAAACCTGAATTTTATTACTATCTTGTCTTTGCAAACATAACAATATTGAGAGTACGACATAGCTGTCTCCATCGGCATCAATTGAACTCGCTATATATCGAGTACTGATAACAATCTTTTTGGCCATTAATTTTTCTTTCTTTAATTGTCTTCATGGAACTGAGATACTTTGCTAGCTACTCCTGATCGATTCTTGGGTTTCTTCCAGAAAACAAGAAACATGTCTGTCTGCATTGATTGTACAACCCATCAACCGAGTGATGGTCACAGCACATTTTTTTTTCTCCTCTTTTAAACAGGTTCAATTCAGGCAGTCCGGTATCTCTGTAGATATAGGTATATTAATTTTCAGGGAACTAAAGGGTAGTTGAGAACATTGCATTTTACCAAGGGATAATTCATCAATGCAAATACACGCTGATTAAAACTTGAACATTAGAAACAACGAATCAAACAAAACCAAACTGAAAAGCAAGAAAAACACAAAAAAACATGGCAAATTAAAAATGACGATGCAAAGCAAAAAAGAAGAGGAAAAAAAAGGAGTTAAAATAGGGAGTTAAAGTGGCACTCTTTGAGTGCTTTCCCAGTACTCTATTTAAAGGGTTACTAAAAAAAATGGGGAAAGTTTAGATCAGGTTTGTGAACTGGAATATATTGAAAATTGATCTAGCACTTCTGTAAGACATCCACATATCTCTTTATATCCCTCAAATCCGATTAATGATTTTTTTTGTTGTTGTATAAACCCCTTTGAATATCACAAACTTAAAGAAAACCAGCGATCAAATTTGTGAAAATTAGATCGTTTCACTTCATGCTTGCGCGCATACCGATAAAAAACGAGCGTAAACTTGTACACGTCCAATGCATAAAGTAAGCATAGGACTGCTTACGTAACAAAACATCAACACAGGCTGGTGGTGACTGTAAGTTAAAAGCGTTTCTTGCTAATGCAGAGACAATTGCTGGTTTTCAGTGTCACGCCATTCAAATTAGATCAAAATCAAAAACCAAAACCGTTCGATAGATTAAGTCCAGAATCTGAAATTAGAAAGAAGGTAGATATGCAAAGACTCTCGCCTAGATTCAGGTCACAGCAATTTTTCTTATGGAAGATATGCGAAGAAACGTTTTCCCCAAATTTATAGAGATTTGTATGGAGACGCCATGCTGGTGCCCATCTACATGGGCACCAACATGGCGGCCGGAAACCAGCAGAAACATCTGTCACCGAGTTTTGCTACAAAAGCATGAATTTATTTCTCGAAGAACTCAAACGTAACAATAATACTTTATTCTAATACTAGAACTGTTCAGATAGCCGAATTCCCGGAAATAAATCACCTTTTAAACCAACATCACAGTTCTCTCGCCCGTCATGTAAATGACACGTCACGCTAAAGCTTAGAAATCGAAGCGTAGTCTATCACTAAACCAAGAAACCATTCAGAGTGAAAATTTATATGAATATCAGATTTTAGCTGCCATCATACATCATGAAAGTAAAATCTCAGGAGGATGAATAGTTCTGAAGTTGGAAAATTAGTGATGTCATGTGAAAACCAGCCATAAAATGTTTTTTTGTGGGTGTCACTCTATAGCTTGTCGCGTTACCTAATTTGCTTGGGGTTATTGGCTGCTTACACGTGATGACGAGGCGAGGCCTCCAAGACGGGGAAAAAAGGACTGTGGGAGACATTCTCTGCCTAATATTTATCAGGAACATCAAAAGGTGACTTAGGTCAGTCATCAAAAGTGTGCAAACTGTATTAAAAGCATCAATCAATACGAACAACCGTTTATTTTTTTCTCCCAGTTTGCTTGCACGAGGACGGAGTAAATGTTTTTATTTTCCACTTGCGACGCATGCAAGTCTAAACAAGCCTCTGAGTTCACTCGCGTGCATGCCTAGCGCCTGACACCTTCATTTAATCGGATACTAGCATTTAAGAGGTTCTTTGCTCACACTTGATTTCACTTCGCGCAGAGTGTAATTTCAGCGTAAGAAATAAGTCGGCAATACTAGACACTATGTCACCAGAGTGTAATTAAATTTCTCTCACGGAAAAGGGCACGAGCATTCTTCGGAGAATTGCTAACAAAAGCAATGCTGTCGGAGCTCATTTAAAGGAATTATTTAGCCGGTAATGTGTTTGCATAACGTTTGGGAGTCAGTTATTGACCGAATTTGCTGCGCATTCCCATTTATTAAGCAGATGCCAGAAGTTCTTAAGAAGGCTCATGATTGAAGAAAGTCGATTCATAACCGGGAAAATAAGATTAGTGTTTTACAATAGTAAACTATATTGGTGGTATCGATTTTTGTCCGCAGAAGTAAAAAAAATTCCTTTTGCCGTCGTAGTGTCGCAACTTTGACTATGCGGCTCCAAGCAGTGGTTTTCAATGTCTTGCTTAATCTCCACGGTAGTCTTGCTAAAGGTTTCAATTATTTTAACGAGCGGCATTGCAAGTCTGACAGGGTTCAAAGTTAGCGCCTAAAAGCCACACCTGACTAGATCCTTGTATCAGATGCGACGGAAATTAAGAGGTAATGCCTGATCGTATTATTGAAGATTTCATTATAGGTTTTTTGTGTATGGGTGTGCCGTAGGAGTGCTAATTAGCAAATGAAAGACCTGAAAGTCTTAATTTTAGAAACGCATTTCTATCTGACAGATATAGCTTCACTCGGTTGTTAGAAATACAACGGATATGGCGTTACCCGATTGAGAATATGTCACAATTTTCACCGTTGGCTAAAAAATTACGCGTTTATTTATTTTGTTTATTTAACTTCTCTGTTTCAATTTCAACTGATAACTAGGATCTAATTAAGATCCGCAAAATTTACTGGTTGCTAAAGAAATGGGCTAAGACTTTAGCTCTTAGCTACGAAATCACCCAAAAAATCTAACTGACTCCCTGACCCTAAAGCGATCGCAACCTTCAATACAGCCAGTATCTCTCTTCAGCCATGAAAGACAAGTTGGCATGCTAACATGGAGAGAGGTGTTCACTATAAAAGCCTGCGAATGTTTGCCTCGATCGAGACGAGTCTGGATACGTCGGTAATCCCTTCAACAAGGGGCCAAGAAAAAAAAAGGAAAAACAAAATGTCACATGAACCATTTGACTGATGTACCGCCCCCATGCAGAAAAGAGAAAAAATTCCGTGTCGCTGATACCTCTCAGACAGCTTTCATCGGTAAAACGTTTGTCTTACACACTGTCGAGTTTACGACTGCAGCTCACATTCTTTTAGAATTTAGAGAATATCCAGCCCGTTTCATATCTACCCACTTGCTCTGGTCCATCTTCCCAATTTTAACATAAATCAGTTTGCGCTAAGAACGCCAGTTTCTTGTTTTTATTGCGGTTAAAATAGTCGTTTCACACCCCCTACAACAAAATTTCTTTCCTTATCCAATCAACCATTAACTTCGCCCCGGATGTAGTTATTATAAGATGGCACCGATTTCTCTGGGGTACCGACAGAGGAGTAGACGAGACGAGAAGGCGTGAACATTGCGGGTATCCTAATAAAGACAAATGATGGCTTTGCCATGTTTCTCTTTAAATAGGTTGTGACAGGGTTATAGGTTGGTGTTAAGCTTCCTTTAGAGGTTTGTAGTTCCTTTAAAATGAAGTATACCTGGCAGAGGCTTAAAATAAATTTGATATTCTTCCATCAGACAAATTCTTCAAGTGTAAAATAATTACTACTTTATATCAGCAGTTCTCATCGTGATTGAGAAACAGCTCAGCAGTTATACTCGACTAGCAGCTGTCCTTCCGCTTTATAAAGATCATACAAATGATGACAATAAATCTCTATCAATCAAAATGGCACTTAAGACCAATGAAGGAAATCTACTTAAATCTCCTTCTTCCAGGTTCTATTGCCATCCGGGAATTACAGCAAATCCTGACAATTGAATTCGATCTGTAAAACCTATGCCCACCGCACTCGTCAAAGGCTTTAGCTTCAAGCCATAGTTTTAGCAAATTCCCGCTGAATTCAACCAGAGCTTTAAATAACTCAATTTAGATGCTTTTCTTGCAATCATTACATGATTGTTTTGAACATTTTTGCCTTTCGAAATTGATAAAATTTCTAGTTCAACTCTCGTCGTTTCCTAAAAGGTATTACTTTTTTCCTCTGTTCCAATTGAAGTTCAAGCTTTCTCTGTTTCTTCCAAACCCAAGGGCAACTGAGTTGCGAAAAAAAATACTTATGGGAAAAAAACCCGCTTATGTTCACCACTTTGAGGACATTGACCCTGCTTTATCTGTTCCTGCAAATGAAGGAAATTCGATCTCCTTGGAACATAAGATATACCTGTGTTTTTTGGACTCGCAATGCGTTTTGTTGCCGGGTTCTGTTTATCTTGGAAGTGTAATCTGCGTCCTTAAGGTAACCTTAATAAAAGTAATCTCCTTACCGTTGTTATAAAAAGATCAATGCGTTTTATCAAATTTATCCGGATTTTCATCAGCTTTATAATAACTACATCCGGGGCGAAGTTAATGGTTGATTGGATAAGGAAAGAAATTTTGTTGTAGGGGGTGTGAAACGACTATTTTAACCGCAATAAAAACAAGAAACTGGCGTTCTTAGCGCAAACTGATTTATGTTAAAATTGGGAAGATGGACCAGAGCAAGTGGGTAGATATGAAACGGGCTGGATATTCTCTAAATTCTAAAAGAATGTGAGCTGCAGTCGTAAACTCGACAGTGTGTAAGACAAACGTTTTACCGATGAAAGCTGTCTGAGAGGTATCAGCGACACGGAATTTTTTCTCTTTTCTGCATGGGGGCGGTACATCAGTCAAATGGTTCATGTGACATTTTGTTTTTCCTTTTTTTTTCTTGGCCCCTTGTTGAAGGGATTACCGACGTATCCAGACTCGTCTCGATCGAGGCAAACATTCGCAGGCTTTTATAGTGAACACCTCTCTCCATGTTAGCATGCCAACTTGTCTTTCATGGCTGAAGAGAGATACTGGCTGTATTGAAGGTTGCGATCGCTTTAGGGTCAGGGAGTCAGTTAGATTTTTTGGGTGATTTCGTAGCTAAGAGCTAAAGTCTTAGCCCATTTCTTTAGCAACCAGTAAATTTTGCGGATCTTAATTAGATCCTAGTTATCAGTTGAAATTGAAACAGAGAAGTTAAATAAACAAAATAAATAAACGCGTAATTTTTTAGCCAACGGTGAAAATTGTGACATATTCTCAATCGGGTAACGCCATATCCGTTGTATTTCTAACAACCGAGTGAAGCTATATCTGTCAGATAGAAATGCGTTTCTAAAATTAAGACTTTCAGGTCTTTCATTTGCTAATTAGCACTCCTACGGCACACCCATACACAAAAAACCTATAATGAAATCTTCAATAATACGATCAGGCATTACCTCTTAATTTCCGTCGCATCTGATACAAGGATCTAGTCAGGTGTGGCTTTTAGGCGCTAACTTTGAACCCTGTCAGACTTGCAATGCCGCTCGTTAAAATAATTGAAACCTTTAGCAAGACTACCGTGGAGATTAAGCAAGACATTGAAAACCACTGCTTGGAGCCGCATAGTCAAAGTTGCGACACTACGACGGCAAAAGGAATTTTTTTTACTTCTGCGGACAAAAATCGATACCACCAATATAGTTTACTATTGTAAAACACTAATCTTATTTTCCCGGTTATGAATCGACTTTCTTCAATCATGAGCCTTCTTAAGAACTTCTGGCATCTGCTTAATAAATGGGAATGCGCAGCAAATTCGGTCAATAACTGACTCCCAAACGTTATGCAAACACATTACCGGCTAAATAATTCCTTTAAATGAGCTCCGACAGCATTGCTTTTGTTAGCAATTCTCCGAAGAATGCTCGTGCCCTTTTCCGTGAGAGAAATTTAATTACACTCTGGTGACATAGTGTCTAGTATTGCCGACTTATTTCTTACGCTGAAATTACACTCTGCGCGAAGTGAAATCAAGTGTGAGCAAAGAACCTCTTAAATGCTAGTATCCGATTAAATGAAGGTGTCAGGCGCTAGGCATGCACGCGAGTGAACTCAGAGGCTTGTTTAGACTTGCATGCGTCGCAAGTGGAAAATAAAAACATTTACTCCGTCCTCGTGCAAGCAAACTGGGAGAAAAAAATAAACGGTTGTTCGTATTGATTGATGCTTTTAATACAGTTTGCACACTTTTGATGACTGACCTAAGTCACCTTTTGATGTTCCTGATAAATATTAGGCAGAGAATGTCTCCCACAGTCCTTTTTTCCCCGTCTTGGAGGCCTCGCCTCGTCATCACGTGTAAGCAGCCAATAACCCCAAGCAAATTAGGTAACGCGACAAGCTATAGAGTGACACCCACAAAAAAACATTTTATGGCTGGTTTTCACATGACATCACTAATTTTCCAACTTCAGAACTATTCATCCTCCTGAGATTTTACTTTCATGATGTATGATGGCAGCTAAAATCTGATATTCATATAAATTTTCACTCTGAATGGTTTCTTGGTTTAGTGATAGACTACGCTTCGATTTCTAAGCTTTAGCGTGACGTGTCATTTACATGACGGGCGAGAGAACTGTGATGTTGGTTTAAAAGGTGATTTATTTCCGGGAATTCGGCTATCTGAACAGTTCTAGTATTAGAATAAAGTATTATTGTTACGTTTGAGTTCTTCGAGAAATAAATTCATGCTTTTGTAGCAAAACTCGGTGACAGATGTTTCTGCTGGTTTCCGGCCGCCATGTTGGTGCCCATGTAGATGGGCACCAGCATGGCGTCTCCATACAAATCTCTATAAATTTGGGGAAAACGTTTCTTCGCATATCTTCCATAAGAAAAATTGCTGTGACCTGAATCTAGGCGAGAGTCTTTGCATATCTACCTTCTTTCTAATTTCAGATTCTGGACTTAATCTATCGAACGGTTTTGGTTTTTGATTTTGATCTAATTTGAATGGCGTGACACTGAAAACCAGCAATTGTCTCTGCATTAGCAAGAAACGCTTTTAACTTACAGTCACCACCAGCCTGTGTTGATGTTTTGTTACGTAAGCAGTCCTATGCTTACTTTATGCATTGGACGTGTACAAGTTTACGCTCGTTTTTTATCGGTATGCGCGCAAGCATGAAGTGAAACGATCTAATTTTCACAAATTTGATCGCTGGTTTTCTTTAAGTTTGTGATATTCAAAGGGGTTTATACAACAACAAAAAAAATCATTAATCGGATTTGAGGGATATAAAGAGATATGTGGATGTCTTACAGAAGTGCTAGATCAATTTTCAATATATTCCAGTTCACAAACCTGATCTAAACTTTCCCCATTTTTTTTAGTAACCCTTTAAATAGAGTACTGGGAAAGCACTCAAAGAGTGCCACTTTAACTCCCTATTTTAACTCCTTTTTTTTCCTCTTCTTTTTTGCTTTGCATCGTCATTTTTAATTTGCCATGTTTTTTTGTGTTTTTCTTGCTTTTCAGTTTGGTTTTGTTTGATTCGTTGTTTCTAATGTTCAAGTTTTAATCAGCGTGTATTTGCATTGATGAATTATCCCTTGGTAAAATGCAATGTTCTCAACTACCCTTTAGTTCCCTGAAAATTAATATACCTATATCTACAGAGATACCGGACTGCCTGAATTGAACCTGTTTAAAAGAGGAGAAAAAAAAATGTGCTGTGACCATCACTCGGTTGATGGGTTGTACAATCAATGCAGACAGACATGTTTCTTGTTTTCTGGAAGAAACCCAAGAATCGATCAGGAGTAGCTAGCAAAGTATCTCAGTTCCATGAAGACAATTAAAGAAAGAAAAATTAATGGCCAAAAAGATTGTTATCAGTACTCGATATATAGCGAGTTCAATTGATGCCGATGGAGACAGCTATGTCGTACTCTCAATATTGTTATGTTTGCAAAGACAAGATAGTAATAAAATTCAGGTTTTTTTCTGGGGTTAAGCCTCAGTGAACTCAGGACTGAAACAAGAAACCTGTGATTAAAATTGATAGCACAAATAATATAAATACCCAGGAGCTGAAATACCTTATTTACGCTCGTTAATTAAACTCGAAGGCCCTTAAAATGTCTGGTGGGATTTGCCATTAGAATTATATAGAATTTCGGAAATATTACTTAGAAGGAGCTTGGATTATAGGAAGATGTAGTGAGACAATATTTTCTTTGTACCCTTCTGATATAAAGTAGACTCATTTCTTTGAGGGAGAAATAATTTAACCATAAGTTGGAGTTAAGCGTTTTGATCGTGGCTGCTTTGGTTGCTTAAGTTTCGGTCAACGAATACATTGATGACCAAACAATCAAACAAACAAATAAAACAAAGAAACAAACAGACAAAGAAGCAAAAGAAATGATGAAAAACAACAACAAATTGCTTATTAGGTGATAAGTTCGTGGGTATTTTGTTTTGTTTTTGTACGTTTTGTTCTCAAGAGCATCTCTTATTTTTGACCTTGATGATATCACAAGTAAGAGTTGACCCAAGCAACGGACATACAAATCAGTTCTGTTCTAAATTGTCCAACCCTCGACACACACAAGGACTCGCTCCTCTTTGGACACAAAGCAGAGCCTTTATTCTGTTTTCTCATCAGCTATCGGAGAAGAATCACGCAGACCTAGACCAAGACAGAAGCGGGACATCAGCAAGGATAACATGCAAGAGTCCAAAATAAAATACTCCCCTCGCTATTGCGCAGGCGGCGAAATCGCAGGGGCTTATATCCCGGGAATCGGAAAGAGGGGTAGGGAGGTGGGAGAATCCCAGGTGGAAAAAAAAAAGAAAAAAAAAGCAGGCGAGGGTGTGTGGTCCGCTTCTCAAAACTCTTAGCCTATTTAAGGCCAAAATCTGCGATTTTTCTTACCCTATTTATGACCTCTAGGCCCTTTAATCAATACCCCTGTCAAGTTTCCTAGTTGTTAGGGGCTTTGGTTGATATTCTTATTGAGAATGATGAAAAAGTAGTTTCTTTCAAAATACATGTAAGCAATGAAAGGCTAAAGTGCAAAATCCAAACCATATTTAATATTTGTTACCTGAGTAGATCATAGCCTTTAATTTACGACCAAACGGCATAAAATACCACACCCTTAGGGGTCACACATATCTCGTTTTGTCTGGTGAACCTTGAATCACTCAATCATCCGCCCATGGAAAGGAGAGGCTGTAAACAGCTTGTTAATATCTCAGTTTACCGCCTCTTTTTACGCGCGGAGCTGGTAAACATCTTAATTATTTCCGGTTTAAACTTTCTTATTATGTGCATATACATCACAAGATATTTGTACACTCAACCGAAACTCTAAACTTGAATCAAACCGAAAACTTACAAAACCACCCCGGCCCTCCCCCAACCACACCCCCACCCCTCCCCTCCGGACAAGCGTATCTTCTAGTACACTTTGATGCTGAAACAAGTCTATAAATATGCGTTATACATGAAACTCTTTTGTGAAAGGCTAAGACGAAAACTATATATGAACACGCATGAAAATATGTTAGTTGTAATTGCCTCTTTACATTGTAATCACGGTTATATTCATCAACTGCGCTGATTCTCCAAATGATTATAACTGATCTTGACTCATTGAAACTAATCGCTGCTGTTGTAGATACTGTTGTCGTCTATCATCAGTGTACCTAGTCCTACCCATGTTCTATGCGATCGAAGACTGTTTAAAAAGAGAATTGTAGGATCATACACAGTAACACACAATGAATTCAACTATAAATTATTCAAACCTTATACTTTGCCGGACGTACAGTCTGCACAGTAGTCCTGTCTGTCAAGAGGTATCTGTCCCAGACTCGAATGACTGATCTTGATAAATTCTCAAGTATACTCGAGGTTACTTGAGATGTTCAGATTTTCGGGGTCTTTGATCGGTGGTGTTCTTTGGCAAGACAGTTTACTTTAATTCACAAAGCTTCTCTCGTAAAACGGGATTTTTATTATTGCAAAAGTCAGGATGCTGCATGCAAGCTAAACTATCTGCATTAGTGTGAACAAGCCAGTCTTTGTGAGAAGCGAAACTATAGTCTCTATGAATATTGCTACTTTTAGTTTTGTAAGCATCTCTATCAGCATATTTAAGGCGATTGAAGCGAGGGCTGTACAAATACACAAAACGAAAAATATAGGACAGAGATTGAGTAAGCAGGGTGGAGGGAACAGTGGAGAGTAAAACTGAAATGCCCTGACAGTCAAGATCTATCGGGAGAGATCAAAAACAAGAAAGAAACAGCAGTAATAAACACATTGAACTTGCACAAACTACAATGGCCTAAGAACAAAAGTATAATAATAATAATAATAAGTATCGGGAATGAAAGTCGAATGAAAGTCGCTAAGACACGGTAAGACGGATTGCACCAGGGTCAACCTTAAAATACTTCGGTCTGAATTTTTTCAAGTTTATGGAGATGACCTTATGATGT